>NNCF01128137.1:1376267-1407943 GCA_002313205.1 Laupala kohalensis | reverse complement strand
TATATATATATATATATATATATCAATTTTGTCATATATTCAATATTTATTGAAAAAATAATATTCATGTCAATTTTTATTGTGTTTTCAATTTAATTAGTTTAAATTACTCAAACGTTTTTGCTAATGGTCTTTGGAAAAAAATATTGTTTTTAAAAATACGGAGACTGTTATTATGTATTGAGCTAATTAGATTTTCTATATTACAAATACGTGTATAACCTAAGAGTTGGACAATTGTTTGGTATATAAAATGGATATTTATCATTCTGCATATGACTGTTTCATAATTTCTTGTACGTAGGAAAAAGTTGAAGAAGTGGTAATTATTTTATTGAGAAACATTTTTGACTGGCCAGTATAGCTATTAAATGATTGTTTTGTTGCACTATTTCTCATTTTTTGTTTCAACTTGTTTTCGTTTTGTGAGGAAATGGCATTTTAATTCTTATTTTTCATCTTCATTCAGAGTAGCTGTCCTAAGTGACTAGAAATATACTATTTGATATAATATATTTGTACCAGATTTTCCGTTTATATCTTCAAGTTTTCACTTCCTATTTTAAAAGATGTATTTGAGAAATTATGACAACGTTGGTGTATATATTATAGCACAAGCATTCAGTAAACGTTTGCACTATCCATTTTTAATATTTCCTCTTCCGTCAAATAGTAATGAATATAGTTATTGAGTTTTACTGAAACATAACATAACATTTTTGACCAAATCTCCCAATATCTCGTAAAGTAAATGTGTTGTATCCCTAAAATGCAATTATCATCAAGAACTTTCACGCGAAAACATCTTCCGCGTTCTTCAATCTTCAATTCACGAGTATACTAGTTACAACACTATGTAGTTTGTCTGGATAATGACATAGAAAATATCTACATTCCACCGATATAGCTACGTTCAAAATCTCCTGAAATTTCGAATCAGAATTTAATCTTTCTGAAACGTCCTACGAGAAGTGTTTTCCAACAATTGTACTGACAAGCGTTAAACGAATCTTATGGATCAGGTCGAGTCAGACTTTTAGAAAAAATACATCTAAATATCATCCGCTGAAAGTGTTTATTAAAAGTGTTCATTTAATAAGTATTGTTTTACAATTGTGTTAATACGAGTAAAAGATTGATTTTGAACTTAATTCTTTGAGAGATTGATTTAAAAGAAAAAGAAATTTTATCTACGTACAGAAAACATTTGTCATATTAAGCAATAATAGGACGTACCCACTGACCCAGGTCTTCCCCCACATAGTACGCCTTAAAAAGTGCTGGATAAAAATGTAAATGAGGTAGTGATTTAAAAAGGATCATGCATGATCTCTAAATCCTGTTTCGATTTATCATCCCAACGAAGCGGTTGTGTTATATGCAAAACAGTGATGCATTTATTTTCAGTTTTAGTAACCCTATCTCTTCTTTTTCCATTTAATTTTGCGTGTTTGGAAAAATATTGTGTTCGCCCAAAACGTCAAGTCATAGGAATTTATGAACGTCGATATTTTAGAAATTCTTTAGTCTGTAAATACACTGATGTTAGAATCAGGTTTGCATCACAAAAACCTAAAAAAACTTCAATTAAGCGTTGCTGGTTAATTGATTTACACTTGTCTCTCCTCATCGAAAAAGCTCGATACGCAATGAGGAATATCATGATAGATTGTCTGTAGAGAGATGTTTCTATGCAAAAAGATACTTCCAATTAATTTTCACGAATTTACTTAGAATACTTCGTAGTCTACTTTCAAATTCTTCTCTGGAAACTAGGTTGGGAAAATGTGTTAACATTATCAATCCTTTTTTATATTCCAGACAGGTTAAAAAACGTTTTTCGCGTGCTATTTTACATCAATGGACAAATCAATTGCACTTACCTTGGGGGTAATTTCACATTTTTAGTAACGAGATGGAAAATACATGTAGAATAGAATGTCCAAGTATAAATTTCAAAACTTTTAGATCATGACCTGGACAATTTCCTCAGGAGTGCATTGTAGAATAGTATACAATTTTGCATGAAACATATTTTACTGATAACAGAGTATCAGTGAGTCAAACGCGCACCGCTGGGAGATCATAGTAACGAAACTTCCAAGGTCCAATACTGTTGGTCTAGTAGCTCCTTCCCACATAAGTCCACAAGGTTAGGAGTGTCGGGGAAGATTTTTTATTGCTTCGCAAGCCTCTGCATGTAGGCTTGCATCGCAGTAAGATTTCCTCCTCTCCAAAATAAATACTCAAAGGTTCAATTAGAACGAGGTTTATTATGTAAACAAATTCGTCGTAGAGTAAACAAAGGATAGCACGAGACGACGAACGACAGGCGTTGAACGTTTAATGTGAATTTGTGCCTCGTTCGTGTAACTCACGATAGACTTCAGGTGAGTCGGTGGTCGAGGGTAAGGAGTTTCCTTCTTCGTCGTCAGGTGGCACCGCTGGTGATGTCTAGTTGTAGCTAGTCGACGAAGTGCCATGTTCGGGTGCGTGATGGCGCCTCCGGTTGAAGTTATCTTCGTGTCCCGGAGCGGGTCCTGGGGTTGGCCGCGAGGTGGCGCTTCGTGATGATGCTTTTCGATGTCGTGGTGGTTGAAATTGTTCTGTCACTGGTTTCGGAGATAGAATTTCTTCAGTACTTGATGTGTGAAATTGTTCTGTTACGAGTTTCAACACACACGATTTTCTGAGAAGCCGAACTTCTTGTGAGAGCTTATCGGATAACGATGTGAACACCTCAAAAGATTTCGGCACAATGATTTCTTCGTTGCCTGTATCTATGAGCAAAACAATGACAGTTGACGATCCGGGGCGACACAACACTATGTCGAGGTTCGTCTATTAAGATTCTCTATAAATTTCTTAACAAACTGGACTGAGTTCTCAAATATTCTCGGGTATTACGGAAGTTTCTCGAAGATTTCGAAGCGTTTCGAAAGGCGATTGAGGCGTCTCTCTGCTGCATGGAATCGCAATTGAGGCGTCTCTTTGGTTGCACGGAATCTTCTAATGTTTACAATGTTAGGATTCTTTGGCGTCGTATGTTGAGACTCTCTTGTACAAAGAGTGATATCGCCTTGGAAACTAGCAAACAACATGGCTATCATGTAACTTTTTGTATGTTCCGTTACATGGGGGAGATTCATCAATACGTATTAGGTATGTATTATGTATATGTAGGAATGTGTTCCTACAGGAGTTTCTTGTTCTCCCCGCAAGCCTCGACGAGAAGTCACCTCTATCCCGTAGCTCTGTTTGGTTCACTGATTCCCAGAAGAAACATTTTTCCAAGAAGCTTCTCTTCTGTTTGGTTCACTGATTTCCCGAAGAGGGAATTTGTCATACGTCCTAAGTAAATCCTTTTCCATTCCTTTCCGTACGTTACCTATGGAGTCGACGTCGCTATCTAGTGGACGCAAGAAGCCTGATGCTGAAATGTAAGAGTCACAATAAACGGGTCTGGTCACAGTAATGTGTTTACCTCACCTCCTTCAATTAACCCAATCCACATACCGTCAGAAATAGTTCTCTCGCTTTCCGTTATTCCGACGCCCCAGCAATGATACGACACGGCCACCACGATAATAGTCTTACCCAACAATAAAATAGAAATAATAGCAAAATAATACTTAATCAAAAACACTAGTTCTGAATACCATAACATGCAAATGGAGCACCTATTTTTCATGTTTTATGTATATACAACAAAACGAATGTAGTCTACTGACCAAGGAGCTTCTATTACAATACGTAACACAATATTAATCCTAAAGAACGTCTAGATAATATTTACACAAATACTACGTGAGTAAAAACATAAAACATTTTCATTAGTTTCGGGAGATAAAAAGGAACCCTTGATATGTGTTCAATATTACAGTTAAAATTATATTAATTACGATATTGTCGCAATGAAAAGGTTTTTAATTCTTTATTTTTCCTGTCAAATACCAATTTGTCTTTCATATTAGTAATTGTCGGGGAATATTTTTTTTATTACTTCACAAGTCTCGATACGGAGACTTGCTTCGCAATAAGATTCCTCCTTTTTGAAAATAAATACTCAAGGTTATGCAGGACAAGGTATATTATGCAGTTTCAATGTAAGCAAATAATAAATAACACCAGTGTGACAACAACAGGCATGGAAGTTATATTAACAGTGCCTTTTACTCGTGCGACTCACGTCTTTGAATAAGTTGGTCGTCGTGGTTATGGAAGTTCTCCTTCTCGTCGCGAGGTGGCGCTTCTGGTGATAAGTCCTGACGTAGCTAGATGATAGTGTTGGAGTACGATAGCTTGCCGCGTGGTGGCGCTGCCGCCTAAGCTTCTGCGTGATATCGTAAGATGGCGACTCGTGGCCGCTGAAGATAGTATTAATTCGGCCGCAGATCGAGCTATTGCGCAGAGCTGGATTTCTTGGTTGAGGTTATTATCGGAGACTATGTTCACTCATCAAGAGAATCCGTCGTACTGATTTCACAGTCGTAGCTGTTGCTATAAACTAAACTTTGACAGCTGACGACGTTAGCGACGTAACACTGGGTCGAGGTTCGTCTATTGAAGCTTTCTCGAAGCTTCTTAATAAACTGACCCGCGTTCTCGAAGTTTCTTAACAAATAGGCGACATACGCTTGATGGTGTATGCGGTCCGTGCGTCTCATGGAGTCTTCTAATGTTTACAATGTAGAGACTCTCTTGCGTCGTATGTAGAGACACTCTTGTGTTATTCTGGTCTTGGATCTTGTGTCTCTGATACTTCGTCTTGACGACGGCATAAGCAACATGGCGTTTACTGCTTTGGCGTAGCAACATGCAAATCTTATGTGTTAATGCATGAGGGAGTTTCATCACATATGTAGTAAGGTATGTGTTTCGCCGTATATGTAGTAAGGTACGTCTACAGTAATATTTGACATTCTATTTACTTATTTGAATTTTTGTTTTAATGTGGAAATGTTACGTTAAAAATAGGTGACGTTAAAAAATGGTGAGATAAAAAAACAAGAAGTTCATCATGAATCTGTTCCATAAGTTCTTAATCCTTCAAGATTGCATGGAGAAATTTGATTTTATAACTTTCCTGCCGTAAAATGTCACAAATGTGTTGGTAATTTCACATTTGAAGAGTTTTTATATTTTTTTTAAAATTATGCCTTCATGGAGAATGCTAGTGAATTTTTTTTATCTTTTTGATAGTATTTTAATAGATTCCCCTGAACGGAGAATATTATCTATAAGTTAATGAGATACAATGACCTATCAAGCCCTCAACTTTTCTGGATATCTATGGTGTAATACATCATGCTCACTAAACCATATACGCAACCCCCGGCTTTTACTCCAAGAAGTTTAGTTCCAATGAACATTTTACACAGTTTTTATTCCTGAAGTCAGTTGTAAACCCATCGCTTATGTCATCTATTACTGCAGTAGTCGGCTATTTATGTTGAACGTAGTAAACATACAAGGCAAGCTTTTAATCATCAGTTTCACCCGTCGATCCATTTATAGGTATACTTAAGATCTTACTATCATGTTATTAATTTCTCAGGTATTCACTTGTCCATAATGAATTATATATATATTCTTGTAGATGTTCTTGCTAATCCTTTACCTACAGTTTCTCCAATCTGGTATTACAAATATCTACACGATCAAATCGATTAAACACGAAACATTTGGATTTTTTGCATTGTTTGCACACATTATTAATATGAATTCTTCATGCACTTATTTACTTTTCTAGCAGTAAAGATCCAGAATAACTCTCATAATCGTAGATGAAGAATCAGCCGTATTCAGTAAGTTACTGCACACTTTGCATTTTACAATTCCGTCAGAGCTCAACTACTGCAATAGATTGATACAGGATTGAAGGGAGTTTCGGTTTATACTACTTATCGAGATTTCGAGTATAGGCACATAACCGGAAGATGGAATGTAGCTTGGAGGATCATATTTTTTATGAAGTAATGAAAGTTTTTATGTTTTTATGAGAAACAGTAAATCGCCAGTAAGGAACATTTCCTATTCGTAAATTTAATAATAACACGAATTGGACAATTGAATAAATTATTTAAATTATTTTCAATTTATTCCATTGTCTAATTCGTGTTATTAAATTTTAAAATTGTAAATTAGAAAGACCAAAGAAAAAAAGCATCGAAAAGTTATTAACTAATTTTCGCGACAATTAAACTATAATTTCATTTCTAAAGAAACAAATTAGTTCCTATGATTTCTTCCAGCTGATGGTACATGCTAGTGACGCTAAACTAATCTTGACAGTTTCAAATCTGTCAGTTTACCTTGCATTGGTATACACAATTATTCATTCCAATATGATCCCAGTCTCATTCCATTTGGTAAATGTTTTAAAATAGTTCCTAAATTTAATATATTTCTTCAAAAAATATTTCGAAGTATATGTTAAATATCCTTTTGATTTTATCAAGTTGCGTATTACATAAATACTTACAAGCTTATATAAATCTAATTCTGAGAATTGTAGGTCCAATTTTGGTCAATTACGCATGGAATGACCCGAACTGCTCAACTTACATTAGTTTGTTTTATATGTATAAAATCGTTAAACTCACTTTTTTACTTTTACTAATTTCTCAACAGAAGAGTTCACGTTACAACGTTTCCACTTCTTTACTGGTCATAATCAGATATACAATTTAAGAACATTTTAAAACTTCAGCACATGTATAATAATCGAAGTTTTAAAAATCGTCTGCACAGGTATAATGACATGGAGCCAACGAAACTAAAAAAAATTAAAAATTGTATTTGCGTTTATAAATTAAAGTTTCTTTAAAGAAATGGGTTCTATTATTATTCAATAATTATCTTAACATGTTAGACAAAATGAACGAATAGAAATCACTTTCGAAAAGCACAGGCGCTTACGAGAGAAAAATTCGTTTTCGCTGAGCCGTTAGAAGAAAAAGCGAGTGCTCGTAGCGACGACGCGCGGTTAGAAGCGTACTACGTCTTTCCACGTGCCTCACGGGTGTCATATGCAGTCGCCTCCACGCGGTGTTTTGCGTGGCGGTCGCCGACAGCGCACTCCCACGGGGTCACCACGAAACAACAGTACCGCATTGCATTGTGGTCTAGCAATGGCGAGCGACGAGTATGCAAATGGAGGACGGAGCGTTAACCCAAATGCAGGTGCATGAATTAAACAAAATAATACACAGACAAAACAAAACAAAAAACAAATGAGAACGCAATGTTAGAAAGAGAACAAATACAAAATACTACTGGTATTGCCGCGAGGAAAACATAACAAGAACATATGAAATAAGAAATATTTTATCCCAAAATTTTCAATAATTAATTTAAAAATTTAATAAAGACAAACATAATGAAATCTCATTTTGAACATCCATGAACATGGAGGTAGTTTTTTCATTTTTCTTAAAATATAATGCCAAAGAGAACTACCCACATCATTTAGTGAAAGCAAAGTTAACAAAATCATACGAAAACTGTGAATGAAATGAAGACCTATACGGTGAACACGTGAACTACACGCCAGATACTGAATTTAGCCGATAAACAAAATTACATATATATTCTCTTATAATTTATCTTCCGTAATATCGTCACAAATTACTGGATGTTCACTGAACAGCAAAAATTGGAATTTCCATAGAACATGTTCATTTAGGTCTGACTGGAGAGTTCCCTTCCAAATATGAATATATATGTAATATTATATACATACATACTTCGTAGAGAATAAAACTTTACTGGTGCTGTGAAGAATTTCGAGGACGCTCAACCTCCAGCTGTCGAGTGGCAACCAGAGAGCGCTGGGCGCGTAACCCTTTTCCCTTCGTCTCATGTGCGTGGGGTAAACGAGCCTCATTTTCCACGTAAACGCTGCAAAAAGCTGAGCGTAACAAAGCCGTTCGACTATTACGGAACTGTGGTTATTGACCATGAAGTACGTGGGGTTTAGTCTTTATATTCTTTCTCAATTAACAGTGTCGTGGGAATAATAGGATAAGCTTTGTTTCGTTTCATCACAAAAACCGGGAGCTCCACTCTGGGAACTATAAAACATCACCTTAATCACCTTGTAATTTCTTTTTATTTAGAAATATAACCGTTATTTTGATCGAACTAAAATGTTTTACATGAATTAAAATTTCCTGTATGTTTCCATTTTTCAGTTCAAGTAAACAGCAGACTTTTAATGATGTAAGGAAACATAAGCTTAAATACTTAACGGACTAGTAGTCTTAAACGATTGCATTTAGAGAAAATACACCTTGTTTCTTCAATGCAAACTTGTCTAGACGACAATCGTATTTGTTATCGATTTTCTACCTAAACTGCACTTTTTTCTCCTGAAATATTATAAGTACATTTTCTTAATTTTTTCCATGGGCTTTGTACAAATGTCCTCTTGACTATGAAATTCGCATATAATACCCAATAAAACGAATGATTTTTAATTTTAAGGTTGCACAATAACACATATGTCAACTACATTCGCAAACAGTACCTATTTAAAATATAATTTATACGCGTCATAGTAACAGTAATATGCTTTATGATACAAAACAGAGAAACAAACCAAATATATTTACAGTGGAGAAATGAAATATTTCCTAAGTTTGTGTTCTAATAACGTGCTATTTGAATAATTACAAATTATTTCCGAATATTTGTTTTACTAACGTTCAATTTTAAATTGAATACTTGTAAAAACTTTTTTCCATTCACCACAAATATTACTTTAGAATTTATGAATTCTAATGATACTCCTTACTGAATTCAGGTTTGCTAATAAGTGATATAGTCAACTCACCACTGCCTCACTTCTTTCTCCGAGACTGAAACAAAAGAGACGATCTTATTAATTCAAAGAATTGGTTTTGAAGTACATGGTATTTATCACGTTAAATCAAATAGGTCAAAACAACGTTTATTCATCGGAACCATTCATTCCATAATTTTTTTATATTTTTTGTCACCGTCATGGTGGAGGGAGATGACATTCGGTATTATTGAATTATGATTAAATTATGTCTTCTCATTTCGGTGAAGTACGTATAATATATGATAAAGTATGTATAACAATGGACAAAATGTACGAGACATTATGCTGAAGCATTAAAGAATATGTTGAGGAATACTTGTGTATCAAAGCACCTCAATGAAATAATTTTCACCGATTTAAAAAATGTTTTATACGTGCGCGGGTCTCCAGAAAAACAACTAGCAGAATTTCTTTAAATAAATGTTATTTTCAGGTCCTAATTAATACAAAGATTTCCTTAAATATTACGTCAATGTTTATAGTTATTAAGCTTTTTCCTCATACATATTTTAGAGTATATCCAAATTGATTTAAAAGCTCCAGGTATATTTTTTTATTCAATCGGGATGAATATTTGGAACCAACTCTTCGTTTTAAAGACTTGACGGAACATATATGTCGTAATTGGTGTAATTGAATCAATGAAATAACTACATAATAATTAGTGTTTTGGTAACTTTGTGAACAATGCTTAAATTAAGCATCCCTCCGCACACTTGGTCATTCTGAATTTAAGTAGTTCCCAGTCATTATTAAAGATATTTTTGAAACTTTTCAAAACTTTTGAAAAAAATGTTCTTTTTGAGCAATAACTTCACAGCGTTCCTTCTTGAAAAGTAGTGCAATAATTTTCTTGAACACAGATGAGAATTTTCGTCTGCGTAGTAGCTCTGGTGGCGAGTCACATTCCCTATGGGACCCATGTATCATTTCCAGGTTGGCCGGATGTACGTAGACAACAGCTCGTGCTTCGCCTTACCTTCTCCCAGTTCACCACGAAATCATTTATGTGAGCGCACTTCCAACGGAGTCTATTGGGAACGCAAACACTGAGAGCCGTCCACATTCATTTAAGTTCCCCGGCGGGATGTTATTCTCACGCTTCCAGCTTAGATACTTCCTGAAATGTAAAGAAATACCGTTAACAACGTAGCTGTGTCCGTGCTTTTCTCCACTTCCTTCCTATCCTCGGGTAATCTACTAATTATCCCTTTCCTAAACACCGTGCGTACACTTTATGCGATAACACTCGATCAGTCAACCCTGAACCCTGGTTCTATTACGCACCTCCCATTCAATCTCTCAGTATACACACAACGGCGAGAGAAAATTAATAGGAAGTTCCTGAAAGGGTAGATTATTAGATAAACGTATTGCAAATTAGGCAAACTTTCCTTAAAATCACCAATTTATTTTAGAAAAATTACGTGTGAATAAATGCACGAAAATGCAAATCCTAAAATTTTGTTGAAATTGGTTTAATGTCGTCATTCAAAGGAAAAGTGAGACAAGAAATTATATAAAATTGTTCTAATTGTGAATAATAAATTGCAGTTCTTTTAAAACCCAATCCAACAACGTCGTAAATCTATCCTAATATGTTCCATATAGTAAGATAACTTTATGTTTAAGAATTTGGATGTATTATTATTGGTATATGATAAAATATGTGATTGACCAGCGAGCTTAAGTTGGTACTTGTTAATAATATGGTCCATTTGATTACAACAGAAGATATATATCTAAATCCTGTAGTTAAAGGGAAGTGTTCTTGACGAATAAATTAGAAAAATACGTTGAATGTCGGGTTAGATAATAAAATATTGTGGTCGATTGTTTGAGTTGTGTTTATTTACTAACGTCTCAAAATTATTTATTATTCACATTTTTATTCAAGTTTTGTGTATCCGACATCGCTCTTTCGTGTTTTCCGCATAGAAATGATATCCGATTCATGGCTTTTCCTTCACAATGTATGGGGATAGTCATGAAACGATAAAAAAAGATGACAAACCATATTTGCCTTACGGTGCTCACTAATTATTTTTTTGAAAATTTAGTTACGCATTTTCCTGCAGTTTCACTTCGGCGTACAAAATAATCTTGAGAACTTGATACTACAACGGTATTAAATCTCCACTAAAAATAAATTGAGATATTTTTTATTTCATCTTCGTTTTTTATCGTATAATAGAATACTAGTCTGAACTAAATGTTTACGATGGAGCAAAATTGATCCATCTATGTTTAATGTGCCGGTTTTAAATAATGCAAAGTTGTGTAACACTTTGTAGTAGTAGCTTTATAGTCCGATGTACTACAAAGAGCTATAATTTTATACATTAAAATATACATCGTGAATTCAATTATACAGGGAGAATATTTTGATCAATACACAGACAATATGTCAAGAAAACATTTTAAAACTGTTGATATAATTATTTATCACAATAGAATCCCAATACATCACACTTTCCGTCCATTTACGGAAATTTTGCCAATTGTATATAACAATGAAACATGTGCCTGCTGCATGATAATACATTTCTATTTTACAACAATAAATATGATATAGTAGAGATAATATCGAACATCTGGCAGCATGAATTCAGAAACAGTTTGTGTCCAAATACTGTAAATTATTTAAAGGAAGAAGAATAAAATCATAAGAAGTAAAGGGTGACTAAAGTAAAGAAGTTGGAAGGATGAGAAAAATCTGGCTTCTTCTGGCGGAGGCATCGAACCCTGGGGGCACGGAACGTGTAGATGTTGTGAACGGATGATCGGTGAGGGGGGTGGGGGGGGACGTGTACGTGTGTGGGCGACTGCGGTGGCGCTGTGGTAGCGGTGAGGGTGGTGAGGGTGGTGCCAGCAGTGGCGGTCACGGAGTGCCGAGGGGCTGCCGTTCGAGATGGATGGCCTTTCAGCGCCTGCTAAGGGCCATCGCCCGACGAACCATTTATCCTTCACGATGTTTTCCGTAAACGTCCAAAACATCGAAATGGATGAGCGAAAAGCTTGTCTTTTCAGTCTCGAGATTTCCTATCCATCAAAGAAGAAGAGTATCAATTTTGAAGAAGTCATTTTCTCCTTCTTTTTTTTTTTGCCATTTGGAATAAAATTGCTAGTCCGCTCTATAAAAAAAATACGGAAATAGATCCAAGATTATAGAACTGTTGAGATTTTTAGGGTTGTCTACGCATATTGATATTATAATGGAAATAAGGAGTGATTGAATAATTTTTAATTTCAGACAGTTATTAAGATCTTGGAAAACAAAAATACGATTTTAATGCCATCATTACTTTCGTTTAAAGCCACAAATAGAATAAACTAAAAAATTACAGAAGGTAAAAGAAACGATATAAAGGTATATCTTACACATCTAAAACGAACAAAAAAAAGTGTATATCACAATAGCAGTATTGGAAAGAACAGAATATAAAAAGAAGAATTGTGGAGAACTGTGGAATACATAAAAAAGTTACACACAAAGAAATATTTAAAGGGAGGAGTGAACAGATGGATTCAAAAGCAAATTGCATCACATTTTTCTGTTATTTCTCCGTTCACATTATAATCCAGAATCCACCGATTTTATGATTTATTATTTATTTTCTTTTTCAATTATTGTAATATATTATTATCTTTAGCAACTATTGCTGTTTTACTTTGCATTTTATGTTTTCATTAAGTTTCGAAGTTGTTTTATATTGTTTTCCGCTGATAACATTACCGGAATAACTTTTCTTGAATAATAAATAGGTTTGTGATAATACCCAATGGTCTAATTTCCTGAATACATATCAGTCAATATGTTGTTAACTCTCAATATAGTCACGTCCAAGTATTTCGCTCATCTAAAAACAGCCGGAGTCATAATTTCGTCTTCCACTGTCCTTTAATCAATTGAATGCTATATGTAATTTTCGATAACGAGGAGCGTCGCTAATGAGGAGGGACAATGTCTACCGGAGAACAAACAATCGGCCAACTGCTTTGTCAATATCCATCAGTTTATCATCCAAAGTTTTCCATACAAAGGAAGAAAAACTCACTAGTCACCTTCATAAACAAGTGAAGCGAACAGAAAAAAGTGAAACTATAAAATATTAGAAAAAATAATAATAGGAAACGCACGCTTACATTTTTAATGTTACAAACCTCTCAAAAAATTTCACAATTCCATGTCTTCTGCACATTATCCAATCTGTAATTACTCTCTTTTATCCGTACTGTCATATGACTTTACGAAAACTATCAATATTTATTTCGACATTTAAATATCTGGGAGACACAGCATCTCTCTGATGAAAATTACGTACTTATTCAGCCATTGCGTTATGTAGTAGTCAATACCACTTGCTAATAATGAAGCTCTGTACGCGACCAGTCATCGATTCACGCAAATTCGTCAGATAATGGAAACTAAAAAAGTACATGAATGGGAAGAGCGACCGAATTAAGTGAATGAATGGAATACGTTTGGTCTCAAAGAAATACAAAAAGCTAATTCGCATAGAAATGAGACCATATTCTAACAGCCGTTAAGTTCCGAGAATTCTATACTCCGTGGATTTCCACGAAATTTACCCTGCTCGCCGTTCCAGATATGAGCAGAGTTTGGCGCGCAGCATTTACGCACTTAAGTTTCTCTTCACAGAATACTAAAACGATACTGCACGGTAATGACAAGTTCTTTAATCGCCTTTCAATTCCACAACTTTTCTTATTCAGTTAATTTTATCACATATCTTTCTCGCGAAAAATGTATTGTCTGATCACTTTATATTGCTTTAAACCTTTGTTAGAAATTTCATGATACTGTATTTGCGTTTTAAGTACATTTTCCTCGAAAATAAATATCAATTGTAAAACATTTTTCAAACACATTTCATTCCGATTATATTTGGAAAGTTTTGTACGTAGATAACGGAAGTATGTTTTTTTCTGGTGTCAACAATATAAAAATTGTATTCTTTTTAGTCGTTTCGCGTCCCGAAAGACCCGAGGGGTTTGCGATTCTTAGATGCCGAGAGATTTTGGCCTTGGCATGGGAGGTGATGTGACCTTGGCATGGGAGGTGATATTTTTTCTTCTTCCACCTCAGGGAAGGTAGTCTGAATGGAGGACAACTAACTCTTGATGGCGGGTTGCGGATGAAATCAATACCTCATCGATATATAAACCCCATCTATGGCGACATTAACAACAAAGCTTACTCCTCTCCAAATTTATTTTAAAATTTAAAAAAAACACTTGAATTGTTATGTTTTGTTGTTAAGGCATGTTTATGTTTAATGGACATCTAAGGTTTTAATACATAATTATGATTTTAATGAATTTTTTTTGTAGAGGCCGAGAGAAATTTAATTTGTCGATGGATTAAATGAAGATTGTTTTTGGTCAATGAAGAGTGCTTCTAAAGATTTATGGTTCACATCAATGCAAAAAATGTGTGAAACCTAATTTTAATTTGGAGCCCATTAATTACTTCATACTGTATACGAGAGAGTTTTTCATTACAGTGAGAATTTCATTTGGGTAATTTTTTTGTTTTAATGTTCCAGTGTACATTAAAACTCCGACCACCATGTTAGTACACACATTTATTACTAGGTATAAATAAAAATTGTACATATGAAGTATGTAAATATTTTGTTCGTTAAGTCATGTAATGTTTAATCTAATGGTATAACGATTTTCATTGAACTAAATATGTTAATTATTAATATCGACAAATTAAATTATTAAAATGGAAGTATATGATGATACATATACAACATGAGATTTATATACGAAATGAATTTGTGAAGATTGTATTTTAAATTTAAATCTATTGTCAAACAAGCTCTTACAAACTGGGTATGACCATGTGGAGGACAATAATCTAATTTACTTTCCGGAAGCAAGCATGGGAACATCCCATCAATTCCGATCAAGGACCCTAACGCAGAGGCGGAAGATGCAGAGCATTTCAGCACTCTCCAATGATGAGAGCAAAAACAGTTCGGTACGTGTTATAATATTAACAGAATACCAAATAATTTTATTTAATAAAACACAAAAAAGTTATTTCACAAGTACGTATTATTTTTTATTTTAATTGATTTATTTATAGATTATTAGGAAGATACTGTTCATAAATGATAACTAATAATAATAACTCTATTCGTGATCTATTATGTCAATAGACGCCGCAAAAGGGGAGGAGCCTAGAGACCCTATGTAAAAAAACCGCTTCAACCCGGAGAAAAATCCGTACAGAAAAGTGCTACAGAATTAATACACATCGGTGCGAAGGTTGAGAACAGATAAAACTAAACTTATGCGAATAATAAGACTCGATACAAGCATGCAGAAAAATAGCTTGAAATTATTGTTAGTTATTTTGAAAGTAGACCCTACGACTGCAGCAATGGCGTAATAAAGTACGAGACGAATTTAACTTTTATGAAAAGCGATAAATTATTGGTATCATAAATGCGATTAAACGTTTGCAAAATATACGCAACGGGAAATACTACATTAACTAATATCGGTTTACGAGACACAGTTTACTTAATTTGGAGTTAAGAATATCAAAGTGTCAACACCAATTGAAGTTGTCTTTAATCTGGACACCTAAGAATTTTGTACTAGTAACAGTTTTTAATTGTGTTCCGTTTAAAGAAAGAGAAACGTGGGGTAAATATTTTGTATTACTATTGTGAAATGACAGACACTTTTGTCAGTGTTTACAATGAGACGATTTGCATGGAACCAAGTCGAGAGGTTACACAAACCTTTTCGAGCGTTGGCGTATTTATATAGTAAACTCTTGTCATCAGCTAAAAGAACTACATTGCAATCTGATGTGGAGGATGACATGTCGTTCACATACAATAAAAAGAGTGTAGGGCCGAGAATTGATCCTTGGAGTACTCCGCTAGTAAGTGGCTTTGTTTCTGAAAGGAAATGCTGAAATACTGTATTTTTAATATAGTCTTTTAACTCCACAAAAAAGAGTTATATTTGTTGAAGTTTAAGATGTTGTAGCTTTAAGTTGTTTTGAAGTATGGTTTAAGTTGACATATATTTGCTCCCACTGCTCTAGATTCATATTACGTAGATTTTTTAGATAAATGTTATTTTCTAGCGTTCACCTTCCGTAATTTATAACTTCTGGTCTGTCGTTTACTGTGTTCAAACTCATCAAAATATAATGATAATAATCGATCTTAAGTGATATATCACTTGAGCGTTTCAATTAGAAGCCAATACAAAAGTTCCATTCCAAAGTTGCGTACTTCTACTTCAAGTGTATCTCTTACCATCATGTTTGCAGTATTCCTCGTCTCTGGTTTCAAACGAAGATGTATCATATCTCTTACACCAATTACTTCCTGAAGTCCACCAGAGTATGAAGTATTATCGCATTAATTTTTGATGAACTCCCTACCACATAGATCGTATTACTAGATAGAGGATAGGTAAAAACTTAAAGAAAATATTTTTTTATCGTATAAATAGATTAGTCAAATTCTTTGCACTCTGATATTAGTTGAACATGAACGATGACAAAGAAATATTGACTTTATAATTTCACTGTTTCATCTGTTGTCGTTTTCTAAATGAAATCTAAAAACAAAAATTAATTAAAACGCCCACTTTCTTCCAGGTAGCCAAATAGCAAAGGAGGGAACGGCATATCATCGCAATCATAATGTTTCATTCGTCTTATGACAATATACTCTCCCTACCTGAATGTAGGAAGTGGTGGAGGGGGAACCGGAAAAGGGAATCGGATCGATGTCCTTGAAAGGGGAAGGGCAAGCAATCGTTCCCTCGTTCCCTTCCAAGCGTCTTCGCTTCCTGCGAAATTAAATTCACCGTCGCGCAACGGAGACATACGGCAGGGGGCCTTCGAGCTTCCTTCAATCGAAGTCTCCCCAAGGGAAGCTATACGAGTACGCCTGCCCGCCGCTTCAAATTGCCCTCAAGTTCTGCTCTATAAATAAGCGAAAGACGAATGAAATGCGGTCGCTTCACGAAGTGGAACATTGCAGCGGCGGAAAACAGTTTCAATGAATTAGGTGAGTCGCTGTCCGCTCAGAGAAATGGTATTTGACGCACAAAGGGGTAACTTTTGCGTTCTCATTCTGGAGCGCACAATTATTGCTTATTCAATGTTTAGTTCCCGAATTCGGAAATTACGTACTTGTTTTTCTTCTTCTCAAGTCTAGAACCGTTAGGTCAACAAACGTCCGAAAATGGTGAAACAAACATCATTATTAAGAAAGTTATGAAGCTGGTAATAATGTATTTTACTTCCTAAAAATCAACTATACCGACGATAGTTCTTACATTATTATATATGAGTATTTATATCTTTCCATCAAGTTCATCTGTAGCATGAAATTCAGCTGACAAATTCAATTATGTGTAGCTTACTTATACAGTCAACTGATTTTTATTAGGAAAATACTTTTTGAACAAAGTATTAAGGTGGGGGTTTTAATTTTGTATTTAAAATTTTTTAATTCTATATTTAGTTCGTTGTGATATTTAATTGCTTTAGTTCAAATGCATTGCAGTGTTTTGATTTTGCATAGATATAGATAATTCCACGAATTTCCATGTAAATTAAAGAGATAATTGTATCCTATCCTGGCCCGGGTTTTTCTCCGTTTTTCCTTCTGGTAGAGGCGGATTTATCATACAGGTTCTCTAGGCTTTGTCTAAGGGCGTGTTTATTGTAACAATAAATCGTGAATTTAGTGTTATTTCAATTCTTATGATTTTTAAACACTATACTCAGAATAATCTATAGTTCGATAATAACTTGTACATGTAATTTTTTGCTTAAAATTACAAACATATTGACATTCTATTAGTATTATAACTCGCAGCCAACTTTTTATCTTATCTAGGAACTTTTGCTGAAATTTTTGAATCCGCCTCTGCCTTAGGGCCCTTGATCGGAATTGATGGGATGGTCCCTTGCTTGCTTCCGGAGAGTAAATTAGTTTTTTTTCCTCCACGTGGTCATACGCAGTTTGTACTGTTTTTTGACAATAAATTTATATGAAATATTAAATATTTGAAAACACTATCTTTATAGGATGTCAAATACCTCGAATTTGTACCAGTTGCGTAAAATTTAGTTTTACATTCTTATTCTTCTTGCTTTTTGAGAAAATTAGGTGATGTTAATATATTAGAAAGATGTGTGGATAAAAGTATTCTTCTTCCAAAATGTATCAATTTATGAATATGAAAGCGCATATGACACCTCGCTCGATACAGAGTTATCAATTTGAATCAGTCATTGATGTGGATCTTTAAAAACAGCATAGAACCTTTCAGTTAGTTCTTGGATAATTGCTAGACCACATTCCGCCCGAGTTAAACCTAGTTTAAAGTATGTTCCTCCTTCGAGGACTCCGCAAAGTAGTAAAGTAACTTAAGTTACTTATTAGTTACTTGTTAGTAACTTAAGTAATTACCTTCTTAATATTGAAGTACATTGTCCTAATAAACAATATTTATCAATGCCAATTTTCTTCGTGATTTTCAAATGATGCTACTAACAAACCGTAGGATGTTTTAGTAAATTGATCTTAAGAGTAATTAATAATTTACTACAGTTAAAACAAGTTTTCTGAAAGTATTTTTTTAAATAATTAATGAAAAATTAAATGGTGGCAATGGGTGAACATGACACAAAACATCAACGTGGTTAACTTACTACAATTTGTATTACATGGAGAATGGCTCTTCAAGTCTCACAATATTCATCAAAATATGCTCTTACTATTACATGTTTTTGATAGCTCGGCATATTAGATACTATAAAGATATGATATTACAATGAACGAATATCTATATATTTCACTCATATTTATGTTTTACACATTCTTATTTAGTATTGGAATGGAGCTGCAATGCTCCTAATATTGTACTACAAACTTCCTTCTTAAACAAAAATATGAAATAAATGGTCACCAAATAGAGTAAAATTATGCGGACTATAAAGAATATACGGTCGATATGGAATATAATACCCCATTCAATAAAAAATTGTATTTCACCATAAATAAATGTATTCTGTCTACTTTTATACATGAGCTATTAAGATTAAAGCTTTACAATCAAGATTGCGTGAGTTCATGTATTGAACAATATAATGACTGTTTATGACCCATTGTAACACCACGTGGTCACCATGTGACTATACCATCCAAAGCCCTTTGGGCTACACCGTGGCTTACCTTCGAATAAGCTGCTCTATTATGATAGGAATAATCCGTTCCGTTGATCCTGAGTGAAGTCCATGAAACGTGTAATGCAAGGAATGTCCCGCCTCCGGCGACGGCGGCGGCGGCGGTTGGAGTAGGGGGTCGGACGATGAGTGAGCTTCGTCATACGAAACGCAAAGAGGCGGCAATGCAAGAGAGGATGAGGCAGTGCGGGAGGCAACTGCTAGCATCGATCGGCGCGCGCCCGGGCCGCGCTGGGCCAAGCGTTTCGGCGGCGCCGCGCCCGGGTACACCCCCGCCCACGCTACACGGCCCCAACCCCGCTGCGGCGGCGGCGGCACAGGCAGTGGCAGGCAGCAGCCTACGGCCCCGGGAGAACGCTGGGAAGCTTCCTACCACCGCAACAGCCCCAAGGGCTCTCCAACATGTGGCTTCGAATATATAAATGCGCGAGGTGCTCGAGATTCGTTCATTATTGGATTTCACGTGTGACATAGCATTAATACATTATGGTGTTGAGTGATAACGGAAAACTGCCAGCGACGGTTCAGAGTTTATTCACTGGTTCGGGGAAATTTGATCAATGTTCTGTGTATGGAAACAATTGTACTACATTTCAATATTTACCTTTGCTCCACAATTCACAAAAATAAAAGTAAATTCTTTAACTCGTCGATTTTGTTCAAAATATAAATTACAGTGTAATAAACGTTCATCGGGCATTTGTGAATCTGATTTCCAAATGACTTAAATCATTCAAGATGAAACCCTATCCCTCGTCAACTGAATTTCACCCGTAATAATAACAATAATAATAATAATGATAATGATATTGGTGCTTTTTTTGTTTTGTAGCAATAGTATCCAGAATATTGATTGAGGTTTCTTATTTCCAAGTTGTGAGTTCTCGTAATTAAAAAATTCTTTCGAGAAGAGGGAGACTCTTTAAAGCAGCGTCGTAAGGCAAACAAAGAGAAAAGAAAAGTTTGGAGCGAGCGAGAGGAGAGTTGCCGAAGCACTTGCGGGAGGACGGATGCTTTGTCCTCGTGGAAAGTATCCGAGTGACAGCGCGCTTCCTCACACTGAGGTTTGGGTGTCAGTCCTCTTCCAATCACAGCATTCTAACTAACAAGCGTGCGATCGCTTATGAAGTGCGCCGTGGAGTGAGATGGACCCCTGGAGCATTGGCATATTCTCTCTCTCTCTCTGCCTTCCTCCCTTTCTCTCCCCTCACACAAGGCTTTGGGCTATGAGGAACATTAAAGCTTTTGATGGGATCGTTTTGAAGTGCTTTAGTGTTAGAGGCTAAACCAACGAATAGAAGATTTTTACTCCGAAGTACCAAATGGTTTTTTCTCTCTTCTCCTCTTTACACAGCTGATTCATTAATTACACCAGTTACGATGAAAGAATGGGGTAAGTAGGACGTGGGTTGTTGAACACGAGATAATATTAAGAGCAACATTTAACTGTCTATACCTTTTCTTAAGTTCATCTCATATGGCATGTCTCAGATAGGAAGCAACAACAACAAAAAAAGAGTCGCTTGAAAATTTTATCTTAATTTTTCATCAGTATTTGTGAATTATTTACGTTTCATTATTTTTAATTACAAGTAAATACTTACTATATTTTGTGTCGCACACATTAATCTCGTTGACTCTTTGTCTGGAGTCGCAAACGCAAATGAACGAGAATCCTTTATGTTTATTTAGCAAAGCTGGTGCTGACAACAGACGAAAGTCACACTAGGACGCATATATACTAAGCTTTGTTCTTTTCTGGAATTTTGAATCTTATTAGGGTTATTAAATTATGCGTAGTAATTTTCTATAGTCTATAGATATGTGCGGTGGCTATTTTGGAATGGAATGCAATGTATCTTTTCCATTTCATTGTAAACATCCTTGAGACGATAACCTCCACAATTCGTCTTGTGACAGAGTATTTACCAGTTATTAAATTCATTGGTTTTCAAATTCTTTAACTAGTTTATTTCTTCTCTATTTGGGCGTATAATATATTGTATAACAGCTAAAATATTTTCCGATTACTAATTTATGAAACCCCTTTGTATGAATGGTATTGAAATGTGCTTATTTCGAATTGGCTTAATACAATAATATCGTAATTCAGTATTTTCCAAACTAAATCTCCCGTAATGCGCTAGAAACAGCCGAATGTTGTCAGTCGTACGCCAGTTCTACCCGTCGCAATTCCCAATACTTTCATAAATATTATTGCTAGATATGCTGAATTGTCGGAAAAATTCTAAATGTCACTTTCCACTATCCAATCTAGATAATATATTCAGAATAATCAAAATTGTTAACTGTTGTGGCTTTATTTACGTGAAGGGAAACCACGAAGGAAGAAATTAAATATAAATTCATTTAATGTCGAAAAGGAAAGAAAATGTAGAGAACAAGCAACTTTGCTGTTTATTCCCCTTAAATCTCCTAATATGTAATTGAAGTAATGTTTTGAAACGACTAAAACTTTCGTACTTAATACATGTTTATTCTTACAAAAAATTCAAAACTCTATAAATAGTGACAAAGTCGATTCGACTGTTTTAGTTTGCAAGAAAAAGAGCATAAAGAAAATAAATGAAAAAATCGTGGGGTAGAAATTGCTTTAAGTACCAACCAAAAGATTTGATCAATGAAAAAAGTGAACAGATAATTCGTCAGTGGTGTATGAAAGCGCCATAATCCTATGCGTTTTTAAACAAAGGGGATTGAATTTTGGTTCGATGAGAGGTACATTATTGATGATGACATAATAGCGCTGGACAGCAGCCTCTACGACAAACGTTGTGGGTTTGATGTCTGTGGAACTGTTTCATCCCTCATTTGATTCATCCGATCACTTCAATCACTATCAACCCTCATCATTGTGCCAACGAGCACCACATTGTTAGCAGAAAGATCATGCGGCTGTTAAATGCAGGTCATATCTTATAGGTCATTGCATTATTATTTGTAGTCTACACCTTTATAAATCAAAAAAAAGTCTAAATGAGAGACGAAATTAACATTGTTCACGTAAATAATCTAAGACGGATACTCGATTTATTGCTATAGAGAAGATTAAATAATTAATTAATTATAATTTTTCTTCGGGGAAATTTGCAAAGACTCACAAAACAAATGCTTGGAATCAAGACTAGCTAAACACTGAGAAATAGACTTGTATATGTCTAACATACGATACACGTATCAGTAAACGTATGGTATATCAGTAACGTTCCATTTTGATATTTTGGTTTCTACTTTCAAATTCCGACGATTTTCCTATACGTATAGAATACGACTGTAAAAGTTTTGTTTCAACACTTTCTGTAGTTTTTGCACGACGCAATTTAAAATAGTTTTTTTGTACAAGTTTTCGGGTAAAGATTTTTGATACTTTTATATTCCCTGTATTGACAAGGAAAAAATTGCGAGGAGTAAATTTTGAATATTCAGTACATATTTACTAAAAATAAATTCTTAAATAATGATAAGTAATATTCCAAAGCCATAGATCGTGGACGCAAGACTCAAGTGTGTTGTCTATATCTACCACTCTACAAAATATTTTAAGAGTACCATGCTATATGAGTAAGACATTTTAGTATTTTGGGCTCAAGTATTAGTGTTGTTACTGGGGTAAATAAATCATGTCTTGGCACCAAGGGAAAACTACATTGGTTGGAATTGCATGTCTTGCTAGGGATCTTTTGAAGTCTACGAAAGAACCGGAAATTTATGAAACTCATGAGAATTCATGAATGTAGATCTGCATATGTAACTCAAGACAAATGACTAACTACGATAAATTTCGTATCTCATCAATACATGGTTACAGAAAAATGTTTAGCAAGAAAGGATTAATGGTACTGAGGCACAGAAATACTGCAAAATTAAATAAAATTATATCTATGTAGATATTACTGGTGAATTTAAAAAGAATACTATATACAAAAAATAACTTAATTCAAACGAGTGAAGATTTGGGTTGTCAGCATGTACATTACTTAAAACTTCAGATTCAAATGCATAGCTTCACTGTAAACGTCTTTCAAAATTGGTTAAGGTCTGTAAGAGTATCCTTGGAATTGAGCCAAGTTTAATGCCTGACAACTTTAAGTCTAATGGAAAGAAAAATGCGCTACAGAAACCAAGAGGATAAATAACGATAAATCAAAATGATGTTGGTGCTGAAAGCTGAAAACTGAAAATGAAAAATGTGTACGTGTGTTATCTAGTAATCTTTCAGGACTAGACAATGCTTTTAGAGGTCAATGTTCTTATTGATTTTAAAAGAAAAATTTCGCATTTGAATAAAGAAAGTAACAAGCAACTGTTTACGAGTTTATTTTTTTAAATATTGTCCTAATAATTCGTATTTATATATTACTGAAATGTTACAGGATAAAATATACGTGTTACATAAGACATGAAGATAATAAACAAAAGTAAAAGTTTTTCGAAATTATCCTTTAAATTTAGGACAGTTATTCAGTTTTTAGTCTTAACAATTAATTAGACTTCAAAAACATCATACGGGTTTGAATAATTATAAAATTACTAAAATGTTTAGAAAAGACAATAACTTTCTCACGAATTACAATCGCCTCCGAAATAAATTAAGGTATTAGTTAATAAAACGTTACTATTAAAACAAACAAAGGAACTAGGTTTATAAATTATATGACTTCATATTCTATAACTATTAAAAATGTGTACACATATATCATACTTCTTCCACAAAAACCTCATACAAATGTTCTTGTAAACTTAAGTATTTAGTATGCACTTATTCAAGACATTAATTACAACTAATAACTAAACAGAATGCTTCGTCACTTTCATACTATTCAAACTGAAAGCACACCCTGAAGAGGTCTGACCAAGAAAAAAATGATGAAAACAGGTTCTTAATTATAATGAACAAAATTTCTATACATAATCAGGGAGAGTACAAAAGGTAATTATGCGTTTTACTCAGTTATTTCCTTTTCTTTTTGTTCCCAGTTATTTCCCACTCTTTCTTCCATCTCGCTGTTAGTTTTTGTTCTTGACATAAATTATCCTTCAACTTGTCAATGTGATGAGGATGATTTGCCTGTTTGGTTGGTTTCACAGGACAATAATTGTAGGTCCGCATGCACGTCCCCCATATGGATGATATAAGGATAACATGAAGCCTTCATGATTATGAATACCTCCGGGTTTTTTCCATTTTGCTTCCCTCCGCAGTTTTTTGGGCTGCCAAATTTTAACGTAAGACCACTAATGTGATTTAATGTTCCCTGAAAAGACACTAGAGATAATGTTAATATGAACGTTTATATCCACATACTACTTATAATTCATTACATTTGTACATAATTTTATGAGGTCGTATTAAGATTATTAATATTCATAGAGATCGCAAAAAAGATAAATGCGTACGATAAGTTTTTTTATCTTTTGTTATTTACAGATGTAGTCTCTAATCAAGTAGTTTGCGCACCGTTTATTCTCTAAAAGAAGACCGAGGCATGTAGGTCAAGAGGACACCAAAGTGCAGAATAATACATCGTCAACGACGCTATGCTATGACGAGAAATGTTGCCAAGTTTAATATTCTTTCGTGAGACAATGCACGAATACAACGATCGTAGAGCTCATCAACTCTTAAGTCTAGTTAAAGGCGAAATATTTCTATGATAGTGAAGGGATACCAGGTTCAATTCCCGGTGGGGCCAGAAAAAATTTGTAGCTTTTCACATTAATGTCCCAGTTCATATAGCTGTGACTACTGAACAGCAAACGCTCCTACCTCTATCCACCTCTTCATAGTATCAATAACTCATCTATTACTTACAACAACAATAACTTCTACTAACCCCTCCACGTGGGACGTGTTGTTGGTAAACCCAGCTGAGCGGCCCACCTATTAACAATAAAGTACCACCCAACTCCTACCACCTATCGCACCACGTCGATAAGCTTCAATAGCACGCTACATTTCCCATTTAAAAATACAACAACAGAAAAATAGGAAGTCTAGTATCGGAGCGCAACATGAGATACTTTCCGTATTCCATTTCATTTGCGTGGAACCAGCTCCATCAAAATTATCAATAGAATTTGTGCCTTTCCTACGTTAACATTCTCGTCCCCGAAACTAAGCGGGGGTTTTAGAGTTCAATTAGTTCTACTTACAAAATTTACTTTTGTACCACTGTTCAGTTATGTAGGACAAAGTGTCCTGCACAGCTATCAGCGTTTCATGTATTGTATCTCCCGGGAGTGAAATGTTGTGGTGGAATGCAAATGGAAACTGGAGTATCCCAAGAAAATCCAGCTTCGTCCACCGCCGAGAATCCTTCTTGAATCAGAGGTAGACGTCGAGTACGCTGTGCACTACGCTCCTGATCGCCCTACTAATGCGCCAACAAATTAATAAGTAACTATTGAATTCTACGGACAGATTTTTCACAATGTAACTATGTGATCTGAAATTTAATGAAATAAAATCATCCTATTTGTACAGTAATTCGAATTTTTTTCTTTCGAGACCCTGAAACAACAACTCCCTTTGATGAAAGACTAACGTTCGGTTATGAAAGCTTTTTTCTATTCTCTCACCCTCCCGAAAAAAATACACATTTCTTTTCCATGGATTCTTCAATATGCCCTTTGGTTACTGATGACAAGGCGTTCTTTGGTCTTCTTTAATTAAATCTTGAACTTCAGATATTTATACCAATATTGGAAACACAAACCGATTACAATCTGCGAACCAAATGAAGGCCACAAATATGTGCAATGTGCTTCATATGTAACATAGGAATATTAATAGACTTGAGATAACTTATAAAAGAAACTTATAATTGAGTCAAAATTTGGATCTATGGATTTTTATGGAATTTTGTATATTAAATTCATTACTGCGGAGGTTGTAATTTCATTCAATAATTTTGTTATACGATGTAATTGATTTTATTCTTTTCTGGAGCAGTTAGTCACAGAATATTACAAAAATATATTAAACCCGATGATGTTCAACAAGCATTAACTTCTCTCACGTTTTTTACTTATACTATTTTAAAAAGAATTATAAAAAGTTTACTATAACACAATTGTGACGTGATCTGTTACTGTTCTCATGTTGTAACGTAATTACGTTTAGTTATGCAATGAAATAATATGACTGAGGAAATTATTACAAAAAAACAAAGCAATTGCGATTTTCAAAGGAATAAGAAATTTTCACTAATATGTTTTGTTGGTAGTAATTCATTCTTTTGTATGTCGATGCTGCCGTGACATTCTCCGTCCAAGTCGTTATCTAACACCCCAATCAAGGGACTTCTTTACTTCCTCGCATATAACGTAAGCGTTCTTTTACTTTTAAAAAAAATTAATGCATACATTTGTCTCAAAATTTTGATGAAACATTTTTTTCACCGTTCTTGTGAACAAAGAACGATATTTGACTCATAGGAATTTTTTGATGTAGATATTGCAAGAAGTACTAGCAATAGTTCTTAAAAAACTATATCAATATTTATGAATTATAAATTAAAGAATTTTTACAGTAAATTTAATGATCTACAAAAAAGTAATTTAATGCTTTTCAATAGAGTCAATAGTTTCGCTGTAATATTAAAGATATGATGAAATTTCATACGTTATGAATTTTGAACTCAAATATCGTTTGACTGGTTAAGTTTATGAAAGAAATATGTCTTTTTTATGGAGCGTTTAATTCTGTATCAAAATAAGTCATGGGCATGTCTGTACAATATGCCATTATCGAGTTATAAA
This sequence comes from Laupala kohalensis, assembly GCA_002313205.1. Taxonomy (NCBI): domain Eukaryota; kingdom Metazoa; phylum Arthropoda; class Insecta; order Orthoptera; family Trigonidiidae; genus Laupala; species Laupala kohalensis. Next base: position 1,381,049 of record NNCF01128137.1, on the reverse strand, counting down.
ATTCAGAACAAACAAATTTTTTCCCATGTTATTTAAATGGAAAATAGAAATTCATGACGAGGCACATATTAATATTAAGAGTTCAAATTTTAACAGCCTTCTTGTTTTACCTTCCCGCAAATGAACAACGTGGTTATAATTGGAAAAATAAGTTACCCAAAAATGACACACTCTCATATAAATATAAATTTATTGTCAACAAAGCAGTACAAACTGCGCGTGACCACGTGGAGGACAATAAACTAATTTACTCTCTCTCTCTGTATATCGTACTCTATAAATCTTTACTAATCAAGAGTTACGCAATGAATTACAGAAATGAATCTCCCGTTTAAATCCTATCTACGTAAACAATGTTTATTTTAGTGGGCACATTTTTCATTAAGAAACAAAGGTATTTACATAAGTTAAAGTCATTTTCCACGTCGTTTTCAATCCTCTCAAATTCCCGTTTCATGGTTCTCGAGGCATTCAGTAATATATTCATTTATAGGGTAATCGCGCCGAGTAGGAGTTTTAAGGTACCCTTACCAATGGAGTTTCCATGTCAAACATCTGCATGACGAAACTATACCAACGATAGTTTTGAGAGGTTAATGAAGTGAGTTATTCTGTAATTCTGAAGTATCTTTCATGGAACACTTTTAAGATTTCAGAGTATTTTATGACAATACGGTTGTAAACACATATGTACTTACTACCATATTCTATCCGACTTCATGAAACCAATCCTGGTGAAGGAGTTAACAGTTATTGTACAAGATTCAAATCATTATCATGTTCATATAAAATTTCATATCTACATTACATATGAAAACCATTTTCGGTTGAGATAGATAAAGAGGTTGACAAAGTTCATATTGATATAAAAGTTTACAAAAAGTTTTATGCTATCAAATAATTCTATTAATATGCAATCTGCGTGATAATTATACTAATTATGACCACCAATGCATATTAATTAGTTTGGAACAATAGGTATATTCATAATTGTAATCCACATTGAAGCTGTAACCAATGCTTTTATAAAATTAATGCACAAATGAAGTAACTTAACTCCAGGTATATAACGGATGAAATCCTACATGCACGTATAAAGAAAATAAATACCAAACAAAATTACACTGAATTTAAGTTTTTTACATATAATTTATTAATCTCCCTTTTCGTTCTTATTCAACGTAAATTCGCCATAATGTGAATTATTACTGGAAAAAAGCAAGAATATATGAGTATGTATGCAGTACCTACCAGAAGAAATTTGGAAGGACGTGTACCGCTGATCTCACGAGTATGGCGGGTTGCATTCTTCAGCATACGTATGCTGTCATAAATGTGGTATTTAAAGCGTCATTCAGGAATAACGGACTTTAACTCGTTAAATACTGACTGGCTAATTTCTTACTAAAGGAATAGTTCAGTGAATAATATTTGATCAAATAACTTCATATTACTGAAGGATTTGATATGTTTTCTTGTTTTCACTTTTCAAGAAAGTAAAATCTATTATAATATTTTCTTAAGCTTCTCTTTCTTATTCACATTTAAAAATACCTCTCTTAAAACAAAACACATTTTAATGACCTATTTCATATGTTTCATTGAAATGTCATGAAGAAAGTTACAGTCCACTCGCGTATCAAAAGAGCAACATAAATATTCTAGCGGAATTACCCGGTGTTGCCCGGGATTTGAAAACAACAACAACAACTAAAACTTAAATCATTACTGGACCTCAAAATTTTACAACAATTCACAAGTAGACCTAAAAACTTTACAAAACATTTCAATTAAACAAACATACAAAATATTACACCAACATTCAAAGAAAAATCGGAATTGTGATTTGATATATCTTACCCCACGCACGGCACTAAAACACCTACCAAAGAGTTTGGACTTTCTAGCTAATTTTACCCAGCTCTGGGTTCTTATAATATATTCTAAATTCATATGCATGTGTTCATATTCTATACTTTCGTGATATTAAATTTTTACTTTTATTAATATGAAAAATCAAATACAACCAAGAAAATATACAAAAATACGCACAGTTTTCAGTATTGTATGCTAATATGTACCTACTTACGAATTATTAAAAAAACAAACAGGCAAGAGGAACATACACATTGCACATAAATAAACAAAGCTCGTAGTTAGGACATCTGAATTTTTTATTTTCATTTCACTTTAGGATATATACTTGAAAATAAAGTTTCTCATAGTATTTATAAAATTTTGCTTCTACGATTTGGTCATGTAGATTATGCGATCAGTGAACTGCCCACCTCACGTAACGCATTTGATCTCTGGTGGAAACATTAGTTAGCTTCATAGTCAAAAGTCATGCGAGTAAAGTTTCACATATATGCTGACTAGCTCCCCCGGGATTTTTTTACTCGTTAGACCAACGAACCCACTCACCGGAAGTCTTGCAGGTCGAAGTTTTGCTTCCGATGCAAGAAACAATTCATGATGCATGATTGCACGATTTCATTGAAATGCTTATATAGTCTAAACTATTCGTCCAAACTTTACGATTTATAGATGTTTTTTATGTTTGTTAAATGCAAAAAACAAATAACCCATAAAATTTTATGAAGATTGGCTTTCTTCGCCTTAAATTCGCACTTAAATTGAAGTAATTCGTCACTTCTGTTTTTCATTACGTATTATTCGATAATTTGAATTAACCTTAGTAGATAGACGTATGCTATCGCGGACTTTTTTGTAGAACTCTTCGAGGCGAACAATATTGCCACTCAGAGTTGTCACCTATCTCTAACAATTTAGGCAGCGTAAGAGAATATGACCGATTTTTTACCCGATTTCATCGACACTTATCTTCAACTTCTTTTTTTATCTTTCCTTTCATACATTAAAAAAATAAAAGTAGCCTATGTTCATCCTGGACATCTTAGCTATCTCCTTGCTAAAATTCATCACGATCGGTTCAATGGTTTATTCGTGATTAAGTAACAAACTGATACACACACTTTCGCGTTACGTAATTATAAATTAGTATGGAAGTATGTATTAGCATGCAGTTTTAATTGTTTTTCGGCTCATTTACTTCATTAATATCAACCGTATTTTGCACTTCACTTGCAATAACCTTTAAAAAGAGCTTTGAACTTTCAAATAATTTTATCGACTGCTCTTCTCTGATTGCTCTTCTCCGTTGAGCAAACATTCCATCGAATTCTCTTTTATTAGTATAGATGAAAATTTCTTTCAATGAGAGTGGGTAAATAAAGTGGTGTTCTAACCAAGTTTCTTTTTTGCCTTGAGGATTACTCATTTAGTAGCCGCTGATGAAGATAATTGGGTGGGTTGGTTGGTATATAGATGAAAGTTCAGATGGTTTTAGGACTTTGAAAATTATTGAGTTTTTCAGAAAAACCTTTCCACGACGAAACCGGATTCGACTCCCATTAAGAATAGGGAGCATGCGTAGTTTTTCTCTTAAATATTTCCCAAACTTCCATCAGCTTGTCTGGGTCTCGACTCCTACAAATGTAAGATAAAAGTATTGAAGATTCTCTGCTGGTACAGATCGTATTTTACGAAATATCTCATATATATTTTAAATTATTTCATGAGCTTAATCATTCATGCGTTTTGAAAAATTGTTATTCTTTGGAATAACGTGGAAGTAATGTACTTTTGTATACATAATAATTAGTTGAACTTATACACGTAATTTGTGATAATTAAAAAATTAAAAATGTTCGAAGAGTTAAAACGCATCCATTTGCTATCTGTATCTGTGAGGTATATTCAAATCTTTGATGATCTAAGTAAATGACCTCCTTTCCAAATTGCATTCTTTAGGTCGAAATATCCTATACTAAAAATAAAATACTTCAGCGTTGTCTTTCAGAAACAAAGCCACTTACTTGCGGAGTAGCCCAAGGTACAATTCTCGGCCCTATACTCTTTTTATTGTATGTGAACGACATGTCATCATCCACATCAGATTGCAAAATGGTTCTTTTTGCTGATGACACTAATTTACTATGTAAACATGCCAACGCTCAAAACGTTTTGTCTAACCTTTCGACTTGGTACCATGTAAATCGTCTCATTGTAAAAGCTGACAAAACAGTGTCTATGTCATTTCACAATAGTATCACAAAATCTTTACCCCAGGTTTCTCTTTCTTTAAACGGAACACAATTAAAAACTGTTACGAATACAAAATTCTTAGGTCTCCATATTCAAGACAACCTCAAATGGAATTGTCACGTTGACAATCTTAATTCCCAATTAAGCAAATTGTGTTACGCATTCCGAATGTTAGTTAACGTAGATAGTCCACGTATTTCGTGTTCCATATATTTTGCAAAACGTTTACTACCATTTACGTTACGGCATTACCTTCTGGTGCAATTCCGGTCAGAGTATTCAAACTTTCAGAATTCAGAAGAGGATAGTTCGGATAATTTGTAAATCTCACCCGCGAAACTCATGTAAACCTTTATTCAAGGAATTAAATACCTTAGCACTTCCCTGCATTTATATTTATGAAACGGTCGTGTTTGTTAAGACCGAATTACTGAAGTGCCACCCTTGCTTTATACGAAACAGTCTCGTTCACGAACACAATACTCGCAATAGTAATAATATTCATCGCCCTAGAGTGTCAACCATTCTTTGCCAAAAAGGACCTTATCATTCGGGAATCGTTCTAAATAATTCCCTGCCCAAGAATATAAAAGATATTATGAAATTGAATATCTTCAAATCCGCGGTTAAAAACTACCTCCTGCACCAGTGCTT
>NNCF01128137.1:1317746-1376123 GCA_002313205.1 Laupala kohalensis | reverse complement strand
GCCCCATCCTGGCCCGGGTTTTTCTCCGGTTTTCCTTCGGGTAGAGGCGGATTTCTTATACAGGTTCTCTAGGCTATGTCTAGGGGCATGTTTATTGTAATAATAAATCGTGAATTTATTGTAATTTCAATTCTTGTTTTTTAAACACTATACTCAGAATAATCTATAGTTCGATAATAATTTGTATATGTAAAATAATTTTTTTGCGTTAAATTACAAACATATTGACATTCTATTAGGATTATAACTCGCAGCTAAGTTATCTAGGAATTTTTGATGAAATTTTTGAATCCGCCTCTGCCTTAGGGCCCTTGATCGGAATTGATGGGATGGTCCCTTGTTTACTTCCGGAGAGTAAATTAGTTTGTTGTCCTCCACGTGGTCATACGCAGAGTGTACTTTTTTTGACAATAAATTTATTATTATTATTATTATTATTATTATTATTATTAATGTCTTCACAATAGATACATCTAAGAGAAGATGATTATGAATAATGATACATCGATATAGAAACACAATAATGGTATAATATATGTAATATAAAATAAATCAAAACACACAGTGTAACGATTATGAACACAGTATTTTCACTGTTCCAAAGCTTTAATCTGTGTGACTCTTAACGACGGTGAGTGAAAAGACTGATTTCTCTCTCACATAGACTCTCATGAACATCGAGAGTCATTCCTATCCGTTCTTCTATTATGGGATTGTAATGATGTATTATTTACATGTAGTTCTCTTTTCCCATTTTATCGTAATTTTGGAATTTCATTATATATACTTGCGAAATACAGAATTCACACAAGTGTCGTGATTATGTTTAACAGTGACAAATAGTTAGACTGCTATGAATACTGAAGCACGTCTGTAGCAGCAGGTCAGCGATATGTCGTGCTGCGTGGGATGCAATTTGTAACCTTTTTGGTCAGTGTACGTTGGCGAAATATACAATACGATATCGTGTGTGATAAAAAGAAATGGGAGTAACTGAGGGGGGAGAGAGTTAAAATATGTCTTAAGAAATAGGAACAAAAATTAATGAAAAAGTTGGCACGAAACATGAGGAAAAGAAATTCAAAAGGAATGAATGACTAAAATAAAGAAAAGAGACTTGTCATTGTACATTGCTGTCACGCGTTCCTTCTGGTAGTTCATCATGTCGTTGCGCTTTCATCTCAAAAGGGAATCGCTGTTTCGTGGACTCTGTGAAGAGAGAGAAGTGCCGAGACTTGCTGCGGAAGACCTCGCTCTGCAGAGGAATGTGGCATTCTCGTTGAGACTTCACAACACGAAATGTTTCCAAAACCCATCCGGTCACTATGAATGCACAAAGCAAGGGGAAAATTAGTTTACACATTGGTCTTTTCTTTGAAGCATCGTTGTGTACAGGAAACATCCTTTAAGTACACTGAAGATAACTAGTTTTTTACAGTAACTCTATGAATTTTTGAGAATTATTGCCTAAGTTAATAAAATTTAATCAGTATTTCGGGCACTGACTCGGCGGATATAATGACTGAAATGGCTGAGGACATTTATTCTATAAAATACATTAATTTGATGAGAACATTATAACTTCTCATGGATAGTTTTTGTACTAGTGATGACGAAACGACAAATGATGAAATATCATCGGTTGGTGTCTCGTTATATATAACGAGATTCATGTCTCATATAATCTATTACCAGACCAATACCTTACTAATATTTCTGTATCTCAGCGAGGACAATCAAACAATTTTTTTTTCAGAATTCATTGCATACCACATCCACATCCTGTACGTATACATCCAATACGTAAATACGTGAAAGGTAAGGAAAAGTAACGTGTTCACCCATTCATATCCCGTTAATTCCAGGTTAATCCTAATCGTTAATTCCTAATCAACTGAATAGCTTTGCTATTTTCTTATAAAAACCAGTCTAATATCCCTTCGAAAGCGATGATGAAATAACATCGTACTTTGAGCGTACTGGAGAAGAGAAAAATGATGACAGTAATACCTGATATTTTATCGTATTTCATATAGATAATCCGATATACTTAATGTATGACATTGAATGATTGCAGACACTATACAAGCAGGTGACTTCAAGATGCTGTGCCTAAATCAGAAACGCCTTCTCATCAAAAGCACATAAGAATCAGGAGAACGCTGTTACAGCAGACAGCTTCGGGCAAAATCCACCTTTATTAAAAAAGAAAGAAAATATTTACCTCAAAGTTGGGTTGTACATGGTAGAGCAGGAAAGAAACACTACGCCTTCGTATCCAGTTGAAGAAGGATTTTCGAAACATTTTTGACATTAATTGAGATCTAAACTCAAAAATCACTATTTGCTACGCGAGTGGATGAAATTAAATGATCACATTAAAAGTATAAAATTTAAAAGGCTTTTCGTTCTTATCGATATGTTAAAATGCAATAGAGAGGAAGTAATAGAGATCTCGTCTCGCAGGTACCAGATATAGCGTGCATGTTTTATTTTACAACGGTGGGCTTGAGACGAAGAGTAAATATGCCAAAAACTTTATTTTAAAACAAAATTTTAAAATTGAATTCTTAATTATTAATTTTAGTAGTGTGACAGGCAGAGAAGCAAAGTATCACAAAAATCTATAGAGCATTTCATTCCGCAGACAAGCGTTAAAGTTTTACAGATCATGTGAGTGAACTTGATAAAAAATATATGCGCGTTTTAGATATGGTTGTGCATTCACTGATTCACGTTGCTTGTGGTAATTGAACTGATGAATGACGTATATTATCAATGATGGGCAGGTTCTACTCCTAGGTTATCTACAACGTTGTCAGCTGGGGGAGAAAATGAATGGAGGAGCTTAGTCGTTTGTTTTAATTTAACTTCTCATAGAGTTAGACAATGTTCGATTTAGACAAGTAGAGAGGATTTGTTGCAGAGAATTTTCAGGGAGGCAACGAAGGCTATGATACGAGAATGGGTTGATTTTGGAAAAGGTTGTCTGAAGATTTTCTGTGTTGTTGGATTTAGCGGGAGTTTGAACTCGAGGCGAAATATTTTCTTAAAAAATCAACGAGTTAGTGATGTTTAATAAAGAAGTGATGAAGCTCCGTTAGGTATTGGTTGTTAACGGAAGAGTTATTGAAGACCACGGATATATGTGAAGTTTAGAATGACTGAGGGTGGTGACCGCACAAAACAAAGGTATTGTACGAGGTTGTTGGTTTATCGAATACCGATAATCGGAGAAATATTGACAATTCTGAAATAAGATGTTATTGTTGTGGAAATTCACTCATAAAGAAATTTGCACAATCAACTCTGTGGAATATGAATAATTTTATAAAATTTACTCAAACCAAATCGATTAAAATAATTCGAAAAAAATCATAGAGTTGTAATGAATTGGTTTCCAAACAAAAAGCCCGTTTAACTTTCATTAATTGAATCAAAGAAGTGTGCGTACTACAAGTAAAGTCAATCCTTGTGAAATAAGAACGACAGATTTTCCCTTAGAGAATTAATTTAATTGTTCAGACAGCATGGAGCTAGGAGTCTTCTAAAGTATTTACATCCAAGTTGTAATGGAAGTCTTAATGATCGTGAACTATTTCAATAAAACAGATTTATAATCTGAGGGGGAAAAATTAGGATTTTGTAGTTCTCTAGAGTAATGGATAAAGTTCTTATTTTTCGCATTCCTTTTGAAGAACGAACTATTTTTAACAAAAAACACATTTTGGAATATTTAGGAATAACGAAGAGGAAGAATACATTTCAGAGAGTGAGAGATTATCTGCGTTTACGTATGTGTCTGCACATTTCAAGTAATATTAATAAATAATTCATCGGTAATTTATCGTTTAGGTTGTTTGGGAACAAGGAAGGGAGAAAATACGTTACGTTATTGTCGCGTTAACTCATTTGGTGATAATTGTTATACTTTTATGACCGTAATAATATTCATTTTAATCCTATTCCATTCGTGTCTTATTCATTTAACAGGGGTGCTGATTCTCCCTACAATTACCAATGATTGCACCCTCTCTCGTCTAAACTGTTTGATCATCCCCCGCCTGGACTGTATGCCCCCCCCCCGCAGAGTACATAATAATCCCTTAAGCAGAATGACTCCCTCACCCTCACGCCCAATCAAGAGTTAACACAGAGAAATCTATCTCCTCGCGGTTTAATAAATCTTCCCTCGCCAAAGTTCGTATTTCGGTATTTTTTCGAGAATGGTGGGAATTCAATTCTATATTTAAATCTTTTCGAGAATACTTTCACAAGCTTAGAAGATTTAACTAGCATTTAAACCAATGATAAATAACAGTTGTAGTTTTGATCTACTGAGGATAAATTTTGCATTTTGTTGTTGTTGTGTGTATGTATTTTTAATTCTACGTCATAAGGCAAAAGACTAAATTCTTAGGACTCTCGAAAAGTATTTATTTACGAGACGTTATTAAATTATCAAAAATTAATGTTTGAAGGAAGGTGATACAAATTTATGGTTTTAAAATTAATTTAATCAAATTACTTAATATTAAAAAAATGATTTATAAAGAGATATTTTGCCAGTAAAATATTGTAAGACACTTTCAGTGCATTACAATTTAGATTCACATCGGAATGTGTTAAATAATTCTCACACTGTGACAATCTCCTTTATTCCCTGAAATTATTTGAACTAAGACACCTAATGCATTTAAGTTATTGCTTTCATATATTTAATATGTTTGTATATTTGCTTTCTGTTTGAATATTTAATTCTATTAGATAAATAGTACTAATGCTACAAATTAAAATCCGATATTCTACGTATTATGTACTACGTAGTACAGACAAAGTTACTTTATAAAATTTATGCGCAATGGCCATTAATTTTTTTTTTTATAGAAATGTGAGGTTCGAGAAAGGAAGATTGGAATCACGTACAAATTTAGTTTATATTTGCATAATGGAATATTTAAGAATATTCTCGATTTTGCTTCAAATGCCGCAATGATGGAAACAAATTATTTTCCTACAAAGATTTCTACTTGGAAAAATGTAGCTAAAATTATCTCTAACTCACTCCCTAACCACCCAAATTTGACAAACTTGGCAAAATACAAAAATGTAGCTTTACCGTAGGTAAAGTTTCCAAGTATACTTTTACAATACAGAGTAATTTTGACTCTAAAATCGGAAGAGCCGTGCGAAGACAATATCGTATTCATATCATATTTACATAGCAATAATATATCTTGATAAGAAAAATGCGACAACTGAATTATTAGACAAGTCTTGTACTATACTTTGTTAAGTCTCAATAAAAAAATTACTTCCTTTAAAAATATTCGTTTTAACGTAGTATCGCAAGGCTGTATACAAAGTAACATAAATATTTATTGGAAATAACGTATGTCATAATTTAATCAATCGAGAAAATGTCGATCTTTCTCGTGATAACCTGTACTGAGTACACCCTCGGAGTTTGCGGAAGGTTTCCGTTATTTCTTGAAGTCGTAACAAAGGAGATAGGATTTTAGTTGATTATTATTTGTAAAAATCATCATTTAAGTATACTTAATGATTTTATTTCGTTAAATACACCACTTTTCGACGTCATTTCAAGTCATCAGCACGTAGATAATCAAATAGATGAATTATTCTGACAATACGAAGTATTGAGTGTTGTAAAATCAAGTACGTATAGTACAAATCAACAAACCAAGAAATACAACATATACACATCATAATAAAAAGGTTTATGTTGTTAATAAGTATAATATTCATCACTATGACATGCTAGATTATCGTTGTTACTTTATTTTTATTTCACATCGTTTCGTTTAAGATGAGATAGAAATAAAGGAGGTAAAGGATGAGCGTAGTTTGCAGCCGTGGAGTACCCCAAAAAATAATTCTTTTAATTCCTAGCAGTTAGTATACATTTATATTTTTTTAAATGAAAAGTATTATTTTGAAAAAAATAGGAGGATGGAATAAATCGCTAATTTTTGAATTCTCGAAATTATTTTATCGTTTTTAATATCTTTCAATAGTAACTCCACTCGACCCTCAACTTCAGCCCTATCCAATTTATTTACTTGACATGACCGCATTTACGAACTAAATATTCAATGAACCAGTGTTCTCTCAAGCATGAATGATTAAAATGTATGCAAAAGAAACAATGTATCATTTTTTCCACATTTCTGGATAATACTGATTTGCAAGCCTAAAGAAGAATCGTATTTCCGAAGAAAGTTATTAAAATATTAAAGAATATCATAACATACCAAAATTACATTAAAATTCACTATTACATACTTAAATTTGTAGTGAATTCAATTCCCTCATTGTTACGTGTTTTTTTTGCATTATGTCTGATTCGTAGTCTTCTGAACGCGCTACAATTAAGTATAGTAATTCACTCAAATATCTCATAGATTTACACTGTAACAGGAAAAATAACTTATTTACTGGAAATATTTTACTTATATACACAACATATTTCCGCTATAGTTAAGGTTAACCCTTGATGATGAATAGGGATAAATTCAAAGGAATCCATTACGTTTATGAATCTGGAACCGCCATAGAATCTTGTCACTAAGGAATCAATAGTCTGCTCTACAGGAGTGAGCCCTCAAAAAGCCATTTCTCGAGAATGAGGACAAGAACTATGACGTGAAATGCGTCTGAAACGTTAAATTTTTTTTTACATTTCTTCAGTACACACATGAAATCTCAACATGCATTCAATTAAAATCATGTTGACAGTTATTTTCCTGAAAATGATCGCGTATTTGAAAAGTTTTCGCGAGACGCATTTCACTGTATTTACTATTTTATAGAACCATCAAGAAATATGACGGAAGAGTAGGTAATATCATGAGATGCTTCACTTGATAACCCTAATTCTGATAATATTCCATGTTAGCATTCAAAATACGCATCAGTTAATGAACTCAACAAGTATAATCGTAGACATAATTGCATGTGTTCATACAGTGATTAGAGCGATTAATTTTTCTATATCACTAAAAATGGTCTCACTTTTTTTTTCTAAATTATTAAAATGGAAATTTAATATTAAAATAATTAGTAAAACGTTAGTACCAATAATAATTGGTTTAGGAGAAACACAATAAATTTCACATGGGTTGATTCATATCTATGAAATGTCCATGTAATTTTGGAAGTAAAGTTTGTAAAGTTTTATAATAAATATTTTTACAGAAATACGGACAGTTTGAAAATACTTGGAAACAAAAACGAATATAAGTGAAAATACATTTTATTATCCTCTGTTGTTGATGAAGAAGAATTAGAAACACAAATAAAAATCAAATCTGATTTTTGGATATCAATCTATAGCTGAATAGAATTTATTTTATTTAAATATCAAAAGAAAAATACTACCGAAGAAGATAATTGCACTAACATTTATTTATTTATTCGGTTTTAGCATTTTTCATGAAAATCAATCTGTCTTCTATTCGTTTAAAGACACAATGGGAACTCTATAAATACTTGAACTCTTCTTCACAAAAATAAGGAATTCAGGGTAGAAGAAATAAATAAACGGCAAACATTCCGTAAGGATTGAGTCGCAAATGACTAACAAATCCACTCGTAGCAGAGACGCGATTTGAGTATTTCCTGAAATTCGCCATCAATAAAAGAGAAGAAGAAGAAGAAGAAAGACTCTCCAATCACGTCGCGTGTTCGACGCTAACAGAGATGGAGTTGTGGAGTTGTCGTTTGCGACTAAATTTCATTGCCCTTCTCGAAAAGGGCGGGACCTGCCTCTTCGGGTCAGCACGCTGTTAGCGGGCGCTTTAGTTCAACCCTTCTTCGTAATGGGACGAAGCAGAATTATAGCTGTGACTCACTGTCCGTCCTACCAACCGAAGCTTGTAATTGTCCGATTTTCTCTCCCTTTCTCTCATTTGCACATTGTAATTTCAGGGCACCGGTTTCGTGCACCGGTATACGATGATAGTTTCCGTATAGTTCTACAATTTTATGGTTGTACAGTCGTTTACAACCCTCTACCGTTTTCTCAGTTTTTTTTCTGTAATGGTCGTGGGAGGATCAAACGACAAACGATAAGAGAACAACTCGTGAGCACGATGTTGATCCATTCAGTACTCGTAAAGGAATTGATGTTAGGACTAATGGGAAATGAACTCAGAACATGAAAAACTAAAAAAATCTGCTCGAAACCTACTTTTCTGCAGTGACACTAAAAATAAAACAAGGGATACTGGATCTCATAGTGAAGGTTAAAGAGGTGGTTTTATGGCCCTATCTTTAGCATAAAATATGTTTTGGTTTTGTTTTACTGGATGTCTGCTAATATTTCAGAACGAACAAAGTGGATCGTACCTTGTGCTTCTTTTTCTATTGTAATGTAAACATACCATCACCATTGGTATCCGTGTTCCCCCATAAACCTTTGTTGAAATAATTTAATTTTCTACAAAATAAGGTAATTCTTTTAAATTTCCTTTAAAGAATTACTATAATGAAAAATTGTATTCTGATTAATAAATGTTTATATTGCAAATGAATTGCAACACCCTGAAAATAAAATCCGGAAAGATTCTACATTTTTCAACATCTGGAAGGAGTTGAGTTAGCTGAAGGAAGGAGGACTGGCTTACAAAAATGAACAATTAGATGTACGATTTCAAAGGTTTAACAATGTTTAAAAAACTGGGAGGAGTCAAGGCAGAGAGGAAGGAAGTGTTCTATCTAAATGAGAGACCGGTGCAAACTTGAGTTGCTGGCGTCAGCTAAGCGTCCATAAATCAGTGCAAGGTCACAGAGGGGCATCCGTCAGCTAGGACGCGACAGCGGCGCTCCACCGGTGCCCCGGGCACCAGCGACGCTGTGCAATGTCTCCCGCAGCGGAGCCACCAATCATACGGGACGCATGATTAGTCTACTCATCCCTGTCCCCCAAACCTCCTTCTATTAATTATGAGAAATCCAATATCCTTCAAGACGATTGCATGAAGAGAAGTCGACATCCACGGATATAAAATTGTAGGTCAGTATGAGTAATTAATATTTTTGATGAAGTTTATAAGTCTCGGCTATACACGAGTTTTATGTAGAAAATAAAGAAAAAATATATATAGTTCACTTCACAAACAAATTTAGTTTCTGATGATTTCAATTCCACTTCGTCAATCGGAACGCAATAAACTAAGAAACTGACATTCAATTTCGTATTATTTATTTTATATATTAGTGTTTTAGTACTGCTCTTCGTCATCGAATGGAATGAGGCGTCGTTTGATAGGATGAAGATGCATTTTTTATCAATTATGTGAACAGCATTACTTATAAACACAACCTCAGTTTTTAGGTATAAGAATTGCACGTGTCAAAAATTTCAACTCACGGCGTGTCATAGTTCTGCGTTCTAAAATTGGTGCAAAAGGAATTGCACGAAAATTTACATTCGTCTGCATACGATATATTTAGCCCTCGAGATATTTTTTTTTAATAATCAATTTTTGCCACTGCGTATAAGTAGAATTCCTGCGTGAATTTGCATAATCCCGTGACTGTGACAAATAAAAAGGATGTTCGGAGGGAACAAAGCCAGTACGCCGCCGACGTTGCTTGCCGGGATGCTCGTGGCCGGAGAGGAGCGCTCGCATCACGCCCATCCCCTCAGTGAGGAAGCTCCGCACCGCTGAACAAACAGCGCTCGCACAAAGCGGAGGTGGTGGTAGTGGTGGCGACGGCGAGGACGGGGATGAGGACGCCACGCCGAAGGCCAACGCTCGCTCTCGCCTTTCGCTTCCTCCCTCTTCACAAGGCTTCCTCAATACACGCAACGGAACGCAAGAGCGGGGTGAGGATTCCTTCGACACAATCTACATACTTCTTTCACTCGTCTCAGGGACGTCTAATTTCTCATACTTTTGGAAGCATTTGGCGAAACATTATTTGCATTTCTCAAATGGTAGGTTTCTCAAGTTCAAGCGAAAGTGAGGTGGAAAACAAACAACTGATCCATAAAACATCCAATTTATACAACAAAAAAAAATATTTTCGTAAAGTTTGCTAGAAATACTGTAATTTCCACAGCAAACATTAATTATTGTATTAACCAGACAATTCGAAGATCATATCGTTATCATCAGTGACTCTACTAATAACCGAAATAAACCTATCAATACGATATTTGCAAAATGCATTAAAACAGTAAAAATAAATATTTAACGACATTACTAATCGAAATTTCCGAATCCATCTTCTCAGAATAGGAAAGAGAGACGATGCCTTATGTATTTGAGAAAGGAAGATGACACATCCATGCATATCATGTGGGACTGAGTTATATGGCAAAGAGCTTGGTAACTATATGAAATACAAGAAGATAGGGAAGTTCACTATCAAGAATATGGCGCAGCATTTAAAGAACAAAACAGGTTTTGAGAAATTTCGATATTACGTGACATTATTAGGAATAATTACTAAAATAGGGAGATACTAAAAGTGCAGAAAGTGATTGAGAAATAAGATTAAGAACTAATAAGATTATTAGAGAAAAATAAGAGTATTAAGAAGACATACAACAGAACTGACCCCAATTGAATATATTGTGTCAATTAATGGTAATAAATAGACATAAAACCAGAATATGAAGAGATTAGATGATGGATCTGCGTTTGCTTTCCCGAAGCAGGCTGGAAGGACCTCAGGCGGCCAGAAGACGCACGGAGCAGCAAATGAAATGCTGTGAATACTTGATAATAATTGTAGTTAAGCTTGTAATATTAATATAACAGGAAAGGCCAAATACTTTTTTTTTAAATTGAAATTAAAATTTACACACCATGTAATGAAACAGTGTTTTACTCAACCAGTTTAATTTGTTATGCGTTTCCGGTTTACGAAGTGAAAATTTAAATTCCGGATAATAATGTCATTATTATTTATGGACAAAATGTCTTAGCGTGGAGTAAAAGCGAGCAACAATTATGTTGAAAGAAAAAAGCTATTTATCTAAGTGGAACAATTATGTGGATTTAAGGATCAGGAAAATAAACAAACAGGACGTTTCGTTATCACAAGTTTTTTCTGAATTCCTCAAAGGAACAAAAGTTGCAAATTGGTTCCGAATCATAAGTTATGACTAACATATCCCGACCGATGGCTTCGGGTCAACGGATTGAGTTGTAGAATTAATTACTTTGCAAACTAATGCCACTTGGAATTTACTGGTATTTGTCTACGTCACTGAGTAAAATTATGTGTGGTTTCTAATGCTAAGAAATAACCTTATGACGATGACATCTAAACACTTTATGTAAACGTTTCCATGTCCAAGTAATGTGGAAATTAATCTGGCATTTTATTTCTGGTACAGTAATCAGACTCGCATAAAAATACCGGTTGTATTATTAATACTCTTCTGGAAATTCTTCTGCTGCTTTGAAATACGAGCGCTGCTCGTATAAACGATACTATGTAAATCAATTTGAAGATGAAAACGACTCACAAAAATACGAGATATATTAAATACTTAATATATTAAATTAAGAAGATGTGCTGTATACTTTGTTCTGAAACATTACACTTGCTACCACCAGAGTTAATTTTAACTGGGCAACACTAATTCTATATTTTGCTGCTTTTTACGTTAAACGTGTTTGCTGCTTACTGCTGCCCTTCTTCTTTCATGCAGAAATTATTTAGTGTTATTTCATATCATTTTTTTAGAGTAGTATCTTGTAGTTTTTAACATAGTTTTATATTTGATTGGTAACTGTGACCATAAGCCAATTTTTAAATATCCTTACCTATTTTATATTTTTTATGACGATGTTGAATACCAATTGTATTCCCTTCCAATTTAAGGGGAAAAATTGTTGTAGTTTTTTAAATTGTTCTTTTGAATATACCTTAAGATCTGTTACGCTGTGCATACGATCTCTCTCTCCGACAATTGCGCTTTTGTTTCATAAAAACAAAATAACTTTTTTTTCAGAATAAAGAATCTCAGTAAATACATCTAGTAATCTCCCTCAATGTGTCTTTGTCAAACTGCAATGGATGCCAACTGCAAGTCATCTCGGAAAGCAAGTATACGTACCAGGCAGTGGGTACGCCATGCCGTCACATTGCAATTTGATGTGACGTGATTACACTGTAAGCTTGACTTCGCAACGCTGACCCAGGGGAATCGCTGAAGGCGTTGCAGACGGTGCTATGACGGGGGGTGTGGGTGGTCCCAAGGAACACGCCTCCACTCTCCACACCAGTCCTACGTGCTCCCGCTGGCGATATATAAGGCTAGAGAGCGTGACTTTGAGCCTCTCTCAAGCCCCGCACATCAAGACGTGTCACAGTAAATGAATAGAAGACCGCTTCTCCTCTGCGCATTACGTCCAAGTACTCTAAAGTTGCAAAGGAGCTACTTCTAAATAAGAAGCGCATTTTCTCATGTCTCGCCACACACAAGGACGTCTTTCTCCGAATGAGAAAAATTGGCGGTTGCCATGGCAGCCTTACATACGAAGAAATTGAATTTCTGAGATATATATCGTCTCTTCATGCTTTAAATTGAAAATATTCCCACACAAATGAAATTGTTATTGAGTAAATAAAAATCATGGAGTTTGGAACTAATAAGTTCATGATATTTCACTACATTAATTCTTTATAAATTACCATGGCAAGATCAAACATCAAATCTTTCACTCCAGTGAAATATGTCTGGAATAGATAAACTTTTTCTTAACACGTATTCAATAACTTTATAAAAGTATTTCCATAATTTTCTTGATTTACTCAAATACGTATTTAACTTTTATCATGTTACATATAATTCGACCATAAAATGTTTAGCTTTTTTCCAGAGAAATGAGACAATATTTGAACACTACAAAACTTCTAAATTCAGATGTGGGAGTTGACAAAATTTCAGTAACGTATTCAGACCCGTAAAAAACTTTTAAACCTTATCTTGTGAACAAAAATTCTATAAATCCTGGTTTTCGAGTAGGAACCGACTTTCGTCGCATGTGTAGCAAAGTAAAAAGAAAATGTGGGTCTGGGAGAGCAGCAAAGTTAGGGGATAGAGTCTGCTCTGTGGTCTGACGCGATTAGAGTGTCTTAACCGCCGCGCACTCTTCCTCACAACGACGCTTACTTACCATTACAAGTTTTAAAACGCGCCACAGGATTAATCTTTCAACGAGAACTGGGAAGAAATTTATCTTGCCTTCTCCTGAGCAAGAATTATTTATGCGTTGGACTATACTTTATCCTGTTTTCATAAAAGCGTAGAATTTTAAAGATACTTCAAGTAGGGAAGAAGCGAGAAATTATTCATGAACTTAAATTTTGCGTGTTTCGTTCTTTTTTGAATTCTGACTTACAGGATGCGCTAATGAATAGACGTTTGTTAAGTCACAGTAAGACTTTTGGGAACGTTACAAGCAACAAAGAATAAACACCGTCTGTTGAGTTTATTTTTACAGACAAAAGAAACTTTACGCTCACTTTTGCTCTGGACAGGTGCGAAGAGCAGTTGGCAGCCGTCCATGTGGTTTCACTTCGTTTCGCTGGGTTTCAACGAGAGACGTCCGTGAATTTTTTTTATTCGTTCTAGTTTTAATGAGTTGTCCTAACTTCAAAATGGGGAGACACCTTTTATTCATTTGAAATATTAGAATTTGTTATACTGACACTCACTGACTCACGAATATGAACGTCATCAACCGCGTCATTTAATTGTATGTGACACGTTGATGAAAGGGGGTACAAAAGAGATAAGAACATAATAGTATTTGTACGTAATTAAATGACTCGTCTTCACTAAAGAAATCATTTGTAATTTAATATGCATCAGTATTCATAAGCATGAAGGGTTCCGCTACCGATTTTGTTGTCGACAAAACTGTACTAAGACAAAATGTATTGTTTCTCACAGAGTTTAATTCTTGAGGTTTAGAGGATGTAATTCCACACACACACACACACAAATTATAATTCAAATGTAAATCTTTTTTATTAAATTACATAAAAAGACAATTAAATTGCCTGGTATTTTAACCTAGAGAACGGAAAGATATTTAATAAAATTAATGTCGTTTGGTCAACAACATTTTATATTTAATGTGACTGATTTAACTTCTTGAATACATTGTTGATTATATTGAATTGCGATTTTTGCGAAATTTCCTTTTCAAATAAATTGCACATAAACCCTCGTACTGTAATTCTCTTAGATGTCTGTGAGCAAAAATATAGGAATCTATAGCCACACAGATGGAAAATGAGTCTTCCAGATGCCCATCATGGACTTCATCATCGAATGAAGTACGACTTTGATCAAGTGTTGGGACATACAAGAAAAATTGCATTTTATGATTTACAAGCACAATAAACTTGTCAGGGTTTTAGAAAAGGAGAAGAAATTAAACGGAATTGTGAATTCAAAGGACATGTATTTACAGGGAAAGAGGCTTTAAACAAAAATGAGATTAACTGCTTCAAACAACCTAGAGAAGTCATACTCAAACCGAAGAACTAGGAAAGGTTCTAAACACCTTTTGCAAAATTTGTTTGAACCAAAGCTGGCTTAAAATATAATTAAAAAATCTGAACCAAAACTAGTATAAAACAAAACACCGTAAAAATATGTTGTATTCGATGAAGGGTATGTTTGACTTTTTTACCATAAGCTTGTGTAAAAAGCTAGTATGTTTTTGGAACATGAACACTCTGTCACTAAATACACCTTCATTTAAGTTAATTTATAACCTTTGTGTTTTGGTGATTAAAGATATGAGAAACATATCTCAGTAAAAACTTGATTCCAACAATCTCGAAATTTGCTAAAAGAGAGAAACTATTTACGGGAAAAAATATCTTGACAAACCAGTTACTATAAAAAGCATTGATATCTATGAAAAACATAAATTTGTTTTCAATTGTCCAGAGAAAAAAGACGTCACATGTCGTTTTCCTCCTCACTGGCACTCTTCCGTAGAGGACAAAAATTAGATGCAAAGCATGGTTTTAAATATATAAAAATGTCATCAATGTGGCGATTTTGTGTACTTTTTTCATATCAATAGCTGCTTTTACTCTACATTATATTTCTCTGACTTTATCCCTGGGTTCATATTATAACAACGATTACACTACCATAGAATCACGACATTAATGTTGGAGCTTTTGAAACCTGATTTCAAGATATTGATAGCAACACAGAGTATTACCTCCAAAAATTTTCATTCATATCTGTTACGCAAGTCCGTTTTGGAGAGAAGAGAAAGATATACATTATCTCTACCTTATCAGTCAACTTGAAAAATGTGTTCATGCCTTCTGCGTTTTTGTCCCCGCTCGAACGAGTCTTACAGGCATGTCCACCATAACGTTAAAGAAACGAATTTGGACTACAAAGTATACGTGGTTTCGATTGAAAATGACACGTCAACGTATATATCGATAGAAAAAAAAACATTCATTTACAATCTTCTAGATTTCCGAACCAATATCCTAATGTATCCCGTGCGTTATATAGATGTGTAAAGGGTCTTTCGAAATACATGTTTTTACTCAGTTACCGAAAGGGTTAACTTCAAAGTACCTCCTCAAATGGTTCAGCCGAAGGACTCGTGGAGTTTGCTGTTGGTAGACTTCCATTTTGCAATCCTTGTAATTAAGCTTGAGAAATATTCAATTGAGATGAATTAATTGACAATTTTTTGTTACTTTATTTAATATTATGAAACCTAAAACGGTATTGGAAAAATATACTCTTGGCAGTAATCGCTAGTGTAGGACTAAAAGGTAGTTCACATTAATATAAATTGACTATTATATAATACATATTACATCTCACATTATATTAAAAAATAGTATATCCAACATACTTGTAGCACACAACGTTGGAGACTCCTTCGAGAGTTGTGTCTTAGTATAGAAACTAATGGATAGACAAGGAATAATTAATTACACAGGCACACAAAACATAAAAAGTGGTCTGAACCAAAGACTAGATCAATGTATCCTTATGCACATTTGCTGAGGAATAAACAATTCAACAAAATAATAATAATAATGATAACTCTTCCCATGTTTTACCGTGAGAAATAAAATTAAATAATTCGTTCTCAGAATACACTCCTTCGATCAGACATTGACTGTGAGGAAATTAAATTCTTGGAAAGGGATTTTGGTAAACAAATTTTGCATGAATCGTGACCACATTTAATTTGCGTTTTACCTTTCAGTAGTTACAACTCATACTAATCTGTATAAGTAACTGGATGCTGCATTTTCACAGGAAAGTGTGACCAACGTAACACTGCGATATCGAATAATCTTGTGCGTTACCCAACGTCAGCTGCTGTGAAACGACCGATAGGATCCTGCCATTACGAATGAAATTGTGCACGCGACTTTGCTATGGATTTCTTCAAAGCGGTTGGCTCTTGGTTTATCTATTTTGTTATAATTGTAAGAATTTTTTTGTTATGACTCAGTCCATATATTGTGGAGGAATTTGGCGAAATGACTTTCGTTTATTTCATAGTTTGTTGAACTTACATACTTTGAATAACATTTGAATACTTTAATATTTGAATTAAATCCAAAATCATACAAAATTTAAACTTAAAACATTTGGTTGTTAGAGAAGCAATGCTCCATCCTGCTGGGGAGATCAGAGAAACACACAACATACGATTTCTGGCTCCATATTTATATGTTGGAGAGAGCGAAAATTTCAAAACAATAATTGAGTTGGAAAAAAGGGAACTTATGTATCTATCAAAAAGGGGTCGTTTTTCGGAAAAGTAAATATTAGCTCCACTGAGAAAATTTATTTTGTGAACTTTTAAGACGCCTGATCTGGCTGTTACGGCGTAACTGATGCATGGGATGGGAATGACAAAAAAAAAAATTATGTGCAATGAAAAACCGCAGGAAGTGGAACAAAATGTTACCCAGACACATTTCTGTAAAAATTTACGAGTTTCATTGTGAAAGGCAATGACGCAAAGCGCGGTTTCGTGTCGCTCTTCGGTCCAGTTAAGGGACACATTGGCGCTACTGCGTCACATTCTTTCAACTACGCATGCGCCATACTACGAGCTGCACAAGGGTCAAAGCCCTCCGACTTGAAAACAGACTACGACGGTCAACTCTTTCCTGAATGAGTATCATTTGATTCGACTCAGCTTCACAATATATTACCACAGACATTACACTCTGTACTAGCATCGAAGGCAATGCAACAAAAATAATATCCTCCCGACAATGACGACAAAAACTTGCAACTCGGCGCCTACAAGTGGTGAGCAAGTATCAAGGTCCATAGAATGGTAAGGTGACCTCACTTTCGTGACTGTTTGAAACTGCTGGCGTCAAGGCAGACACTTCGCTAGTATTCAGTGTTAAAAAGGAAAACGAACATTTTTGCCTATTTTCACTTGTCCAATTACTCAGATAGCTTACGAAATGTTATATATCTGGAGGATATAATTGTAAATATTCTTTGTACGAGATATAATCTTTATAATCCTCAAAATCCTTTAATAAATTCTAAAATAAAATAATTTTCTTCAGAAAAAATGTTACAATTCTTCTTTGTTTAAACCTTGAATTATCTTATGATTTTTTCACGCGACGAAGTTGGTAGCAGTGGGTAATATTAGTTCAACTTCCGCTTCTAGTTTTGATATCAAATGTTAAATAAAACAACAAACTCAAATGTATCCAGATCATCCACATCATTTGAATTTTTCTATTATTCGGTTTATATCGGATGCAAATCAGCAGCCGAAGTGTTGAAATTAAGGTAAGTAATATTTATGTACATATAACAGTTTACCAACTTAGGTGAAATGTTTGTTGGGATATATCTTTTTCATAACAATGACTTTTTCTTTTACATTTTCTATCTTAACTTATTATATGCAATATACTAATGCAACCGTGATTCTTTGCCTGATATCTTTCTTAGTAATTGTTGTGTGTTAAGTGAAACATTTTTATTGGAAGTGAAATGGAATTACTGTATTAAATATATTTACAAGGATGTCCCAATACTTATTTGTTGCTTCGGATGGAATAAATCTCGAATTTTCTTTATTGTTTATTATTCTAAGTATATTCTTCCAAGTTATTATACACTAATATATGAACATTATATAATCAAACGGCAATAATAAACTACTTCTAAACTTCATTCTTTTGTACTATTACAGCAAGTAGAGGTGGAGAAACGTGTCTCTAAGAAGAATTTTTGAATAATTTTACTATATTAAAGCTTTTCACTGTCAAATGAAACGGTTAATTACTATAAAGTACCTTATTTAACTCTAGTCCTCATTTACTCTAATGCTTAAAGGATCTGCCTTGACGTCATCACGTTTGCACGGAATCGATGAAGCCACCTTACTGCGCACCGAGAACAAGTGTCGCTACGTTTAGGTGAATACGCGACGTGTTGCATACGTAGTGTATACATTGTTGTAACCAGATAAATGAACAAATTAACAATTTATTCACTTATGATTGTACAAAGAAAACTCACTGATCATTTCACAAATATATGACATGCTCTGGAACAAAGCTAAATGCATACTCTCTACGAGCTTCGTCCGTCACCCTCATCGCGCTGTTACCGAATCCCACGATGTCTAAACTGAACGCATCTGCATTCACACCACACGCGCACGTCACTCGGGTGAAAATTTCCCCTTCCTCCTTCCTCTTTCCCAACTGAACCACGGCTCAGCGACGCTCTGAGTCTCCAGCGCTGAAACGTTGCAACGCGCTCAACCGTATTGTAATGTCGTGACACTACCAACATGATTTTATGATAGAAGTATGATCANGTGTTATATATATATATATATATATATATATATATATATATATATATATATATATATATATATATATATATATGATACGATGGTATTTATGACGATATGGTATGTGTGATATGACATCATACGACTATGATACTAGACTGTGATATTTACTTTAAATAAGGAAATTTAGATTCAGATTTTCTCGCTCTTTGAAATACTCTTTGAAACGTAAAATAATATTCTTAAAAGTATTAGCAACATTTTCGGAAGAAAAATCTTCTGTAAACTTTTTGGGCCAATATTCTGTTGGTTAGATCAAGTCAGCGGTGCAATGAACATGCCGATAATATCAATCATTTAAAAAGAAGTATAGAGAAAATGACAAACTATAGTATTCTTGGAATGAGAAATTTCAGAGAAAGGTATCTGAGGAATATTTTGTATCATTTTGAGGAAATTTTTTTTTGTGGGGCTTTAGGGCTCTGCAACGTCACGGTCATTAGAGCTCTTGATTGAGGAAATCGACTTATTTAGAATATATTTGTGTAGTATACTGGTTTCAATTATGAAATTATTCTGCGAATTACGGTTGGTTTACTTACTAAACTTATACTTATTGAAATTGAAGTTTAACGATTGAAGTGAGATTTTCTGAAGTGTGAACAAAATTTAAAAATAGTCTACAAATGAAAATGATCAATATTTTAGAATATTTTTTTCTGAATGTACAGAAGTAACTGTGGTCTGAATTGTTTTATGTCCTTACCTACCTTTATCTAAGCCTGTATAAAACAATAATAAAGTTTTAGTGCAAAGTTCTTTTAAGGCATACAAAACGAGATAAAGAACCCATTTTTTGTTTGCGTACAGTGAGAGGGAATCCAGAGCGCCTGTTTCTACGTATCGGCAAACAAGCAATAAAGTTCGAATTGTTCGGAGAAGTTTCACCCAACGAACTTGATTAATCCATCGCCCACATGCTGTCGCAACCACCACCGCTGCGCCAGCCTCCCGTCGTTCTCGAGACAAGTCTTTATTCCCATCTATTCCTCTCGCTCGTTCTGAGAATTCCCCGCTCTGTTTGCAGCAGCCGCGAGCGTCTGTGACCAACCCGCATGAGAGTCTTTGTGCTTTGAGTGAGCGAAGAGGCGACGTCTCGGCGACACGAACAGCACAGTCTCGCGGTCGCTGCTGCCGAGAAGCAAACGAGAATCGAGGTGCGACGATTCTGCTCGGTTGGAGCGGAGAAATTAGAACTACAGTACGCGAGGATTAGTTAGGAGAAGCTACTGGTTATTTAAGGGACTTGGAAAGTAGTTTTGAGCCGGTTGTTACTTCTGGAGAAAGGAGTTGTTGCAATGTGTATGAGACGCGCGTACGTTAATAGTGACAAACTATTTTTCTTTCTGATCAAACAAATCTTTATATTGTACGTACACTACAAATAGTTTATCGAATTGAACATTTTTTATCAGAATACCTCCATATTTGTGATAATTTTTGTTCTGAAACTTCTCTTTAAAATGTGAATAAAGTTACTTTCGTATGAGAAAACATACTTCGATTGTTTTAAAACTTTTTATACATAAGATTTTGATAATTTGTGGCATTCACTTATAACTTTTTCTGTAAAATAGTTTGGTAGAAATATAAAGTTTCTGTTTGTGTTAGATATCTTAGTTAAATGGTAAAATCTTCCTACGATATTAATAGTCTTCCGAAAGAACGCGGGAAAACACAATACACTGCCTGCCAAAATTGATATATTTTTTTTAAAAATAATTGTATGAATTATGTACATAGTTGAGAATTCCTAAATTATTTAACTATTTTTAAGGTAAGTTCTTACACTATTGAGCGAAATACATGTGTCTGTATTAAGGAACATCTCAATACGTTTTGGGGAAAAAGTATTATAAATGTACCACAGTAACCGAACGTTGTCCCATCTCTGGCAAAAACTTTTTAGTTCTTTTCAATGAAGAACACCGAGAAGCTTGGGGGTTAATTCCGGTTAATTCTCCCTTTGCCCACACAATGTTACAGAAATCATACTGATAATACTGATAACAATTCTAGCGCTATTTCGCGGACGTTGTATTCAACAAATAAAGCAATTAAAAGCAATGATGTGGCGATGTCTTCGCTCCCTCCGCACTGCTGAGCGGAAGGGTGTGTGTTCGACCCAGCTAGAACACATTTTCAGCTTGGGTTTCTTCCAGCAAGTGATCTAGCGGGGAGGGAGGCGAAACTTTTTCAACCCCCGCGCCAATATTTTCGTCTTCCGAGGAATCACGCGTTTTATTAATAGTGGAAATAATATAAATTTATGTCAGCGAAAGTATTTATTGTGTTTTAAGTCTTGTATTTGCATTCGCGTGGTTCTTTTGGAATGCACTTCTGTATACAATAACATTGCGCTTCATATAAAAATCATTTACCATACGGGATGAAATGCAATGGAAAGGATAAGTTCTTACAAGTAATGTAAATCCCGGTGGAGTTAACTAGGAGCAGGATTCTAGATATTGTAAATAAAAACGAAAAACTATTTTTACAACTTGAACGCTTTATGTATTTTACAAAGTCAAGTCAAATTCCTGGTGTGCGGGACTATTCGCTCATTGCCCCGACCTTGGATTCGCCACTGGTTTCTTCTGAGGTGGTTTTTGAGCGTTACGGTTCACTATGACCCAAATGGTTCAGACTACCTGTTCATGTTCTTTCATCTTATTCCAACAATTCATGGACACTTTCACTTTCTCTCAAACACTTTTTCACAACCTGCCGAAATAATATATTCTGACCCAAAGTTCCTACGACACTTTATTTTATTTACAGCCTATTGATGACTATATTGATGCTCTTGTTCCTCTTGCAATCGCACTTTGAAAAACTCAATTTATTTCCGCATTATATATCGCTGGCCAAGGCCTAAATATACAAGATACGATAAAAATATGGCACCCAATAGAAGAAATACAAAATCTTTAACCAATTGAACGTGGAAATCTCTTAGATTGCGGTGAACCTCACCGCCAGGTAACAGATTAATCACGTTACGTCCAATGAAAATGGGAGACGGGACCGGGGTTCGAAGTCCCGGGTCCCGGGTTCGAACCCCGGTCCCGTCTCCCATTTTCATTCGACGTAACATGATTAATCAATTGAACGTGGTTTATAAAAGTACCCAGACTGAAGAACTTATGATCTCATTATTATCAATATAATCGAGTTCAATAAAAGTATCATCCGAGAATTCATTCAATTCGTGAGAATTTTCCGATCAAGAATCCAGTGGCATCTTGAAATGTTGTGTTCGGAAGTTCTTGCAGCTGCGAGTTGTTTCGGCAACATGGAGCAATAACTAACTTAGTTCCATCCATATTGTTGGCCATAGCAGTATAATCAATTTGTTACACTGAAGGTATTAACTTTGACTATAAAATGGACGAGAAAATAAATTTGTCAGGAAGATGGGTTAGCGATTTCTTGTTTCCATCTCTTCAAATAAATAATACATCAAAAAAGTTTTTTGATATTGTTGTATTTGTAAATAGGGAGAATGTGTTTGTCTAAAGTAAACAATAGAAATGAAATTAGAGAACCGTTATAAATCGTGAGACAAAAATAGTCTAGCACATGGAGCAATCTTTCGTTTTCCAGAGGATTTCAGGTCAGTATGCTGGAGAATAATTTGTTTCGTAACTTTCAAAAATATATATGATATCCCTTTTAATATCTCACCAATGGGGATGCTTTCTAGTCGTAGAAATGAATACTATCAAGTATAGTTTTTTCATTTCGTCGTCTCCTTAACTCGGAAGGACCCAGTGGACTCTAGAATTGCTTATTCAGGAGTTGGCTTTTCTCTGAAGGCGTTTTAGACTGCTCGGGAGCCAAATAAAAGTACAAGCAAATTAACTGGGTCCCTCAAAAAAGTTTGTTTCATCGCAAACACATCTCGAAGAGAGAGAAGGCAAATAGACTACTTGTACATGATATCCTAATTAAGAGCTTGTTACTATATCTTTGCTGTATCTTTGTGGGATAAAAAATTTCTCAAACGCATAAATTGAACTGCTGTAAAATCTAAGGAAGTCAGAATATTTAGTTTCATGTTGTTCAGCTGGTTGACCGACTCCTTAATTTATAGCCATCACAAGTACTAGATATTGTGCTAAGTTATAAACTTTTATTTCTTTTAAGTCTTTGATATGAAGAGTAGAAAGTTAATAATTCACAAATGAGTCAATGAGGCAAAGAGATAATCTTGTTCTTGCAAACGTAATAAGTGAAACTTAAAAGACTTGAACTAGTCCCATACATTTTTTGTTGAAAATAAACTCTCATAACTCTTGAAAATAAGACAAATAATAAATTAATATCATTAGGTGTTTTGCTTACTAACAAAAACACTATGACACTTAGTACAATAATCGACAAAATGTTAGCTGCAAAGTTAATAATTCCACAATGTAAAAATCTGTTTATAATATAATGGTGTATTTTTTCAAAAAACTGATTAATTTCCCTATTAAATAATGATCTTTTAATGGGACGTAACAAGGAAGTACATTACGAAACAAATCTAACGTTTTGTGAATATTAAGCGACACGCTTCAAGAGTTAATGATGACCCATTTGTTACGTGAAGAGCAATGAACTTAAGTGAAGTAGGTAGCGATTAATTTCTTAAAGAAAACTTATCTCAAAAGGAAATACTTCGTTCGTTCCATGTTTAAAGCGAGGTGGACATCACGCGATGTCGACTCCAAGTGTGTACGTGGTGTTACGAGAACGTCAAACTGCACTGTACACTTTATGTTCCCCGGAATGAATATCACTGCAGACAAATTACCACCTCAAAGTGCCATACAAGACAGAGAAAAATACTGGAAGAAAAGAAAAAAATTACAAATACATAATTCTTATGTCTATGACAAGAATAAGTACATTAATTGAAGTGCAGATCCAAAAGCGAATGTAG
Organism: Laupala kohalensis; assembly: GCA_002313205.1. NCBI lineage: Eukaryota > Metazoa > Arthropoda > Insecta > Orthoptera > Trigonidiidae > Laupala > Laupala kohalensis. The sequence continues at coordinate 1,352,288 of NNCF01128137.1, read as the reverse complement.
CACTGAGAAATAAACCTCCATTTCTTCCCAGAGATTTTTCCTTAAACATTCTTCAATGGGACTATCGTTTGTCGCATTTTTTGTTTCAAAAGATGTTTATAATTAAGAAAAGAGAAGATGATCAAAAAATCAATTTTGCTCTTAAAACATTAAGAAATTTCTGGTGAGTATAGACAACATTTCCTTTGAACTCTTTTATTTTAGTCAAGAAATCATTTTCAAGGTATATAAAAATTGGCGTGGGAGTATGAATTAGTTATACAGGTTACAACAATACCGTCAGCAATCGATCAAGAGACCCCACTTTATTCATAAGTGTGCAACGTTTGTTTACCCTCTTACACCCCGAAAGGCAGAACTTGTAGTTAAATGGAAATGGAAGTGTCAGTATTCATCTCTGACCCTGAAACCTATCACTTCTCCACACAAACGTAGTTTTCGATTAACAATTCTTCACCTTCTTCCCACTCTACAATCTCTAGATGTGTCTTACATCCATTGGTTTCTGACCTGAAGGAATCGGAAGGATCACCGTTCATATCACCGACCCCGAAAACTATGGATTCGACATAAATATGAATCATTTTCGATTATTTCCAACACACCAACTCCTATCTGGTTGAAGGGATGAGGACTGGGTAAAAGGCATTGTATACTAATTTTATTCGTATTTTGAGGTTAATGTGCAAAATTATGTCGAGAAATACAAAAATTCTACTTTGTGAGTCTCAGGAGTATTTCTTTCCAAATCCCACGCACAAGGTGCACTTACTCTTGTTTTTAAGGTTAAGGGAGTCAACTTTAATCAAGAACTCGTTTTCTACAGAAGGGTGTTTCTGAGGAATGTATTGTTATTGTAAATCTAATGCAGATCGTAATTAGCCTATTATTTCAAACAAATGTAAAAAATTTCATCAAAAATTCTGAATTGTAGGAAGGAAAATGATGGTTGGGCAGCTTTTCGAATGATCATGTGGACTGTAATCATCCCATTATTTTCAATGTCATGTGAGAGTAATTTAATGAAGAACAACCAAAATTCTACTGCAAGACGTGGAAGTGGGGAGTGGGGTGGTTTGTTAAAGTTTCAAGTAGACGTAATCTTTTTAATTTGAGCTTATTGTTTTGAACTTACTTTTTATTTTGAAGTTTGTAAAACTTCATCTAACTCGCAATAGATCTCTGAATTTGTAACAAAGAACTGAGGGAGATATTTAGTGTGCTTTAAAATATCTTTATATCCAATTCGAAATATGTTTAATAATACATCTAATTTAAAAGTAGTGCGTGTGTAAGTGTTGCTCTTTCATATGAAAAACAAGGGAAGTTCATGATATATACAGTTTTAAAGTTATATCGTATCAAATGATCTAACAAAATCTTACTGTTATAAATTATTAAGGCAAACGAAAGAAATTTATGGATATCACATACATTATATATCTAAATAGGTGAGCATTAATTACACGAATAAGTCAAACGTTGATATCTACTAAATTAATTTCTTCTATCGTTTTAATATTCAAGACATAATAAAAGAATTATAAATCTATCAATAAAAAATTTATTATTTTTTAAGTATATTCATGTATGTATTGATCTTTCTTGGTGAGGTTATGTATTTTGAAAGACAATTTATTTTCGCCGATAATACTAGAAGGTATTGCAATGGTGGTGTGACCGCTCCACATGATAAGAATGCAGACCACATGATACATAACGTTGTAAAGGAATCATTTAAACATGAAGCACTTAACGAAAATGCACCCATGTGTGCTCATGAAAAACAATATGTGGTACAACTCAGAGTATATATGGTTTATTAAAACAGTGACACAGGTCAAATCACAAAATACGAATGTGGTGACAGAGTTATGGAAAATGTTCACGTAAAATTTGAACTAACTCCTCATTCCAGTGACAATGTGATATTTAATATAAGTCGTGACATGGAACTAATTATTTAGGGTGTGCAAATAATTTTAAACTTCTTTTAGTTGAAGAGTTATTGAATCGTTTATTGATTTTGTAAAAAGAAATTATGAATTTTTCAAACCCCCAGAAAATAGGAATTCGAAGGGATGGTGATATTTCACTTGTATGAAAAAACTAATTGCTTCTATCATTTTCATAAATGTGAAAAATTCACCATCTTGCCAATTAGTATTTAATCAAGTTAAACTTTTCTTAGGAGAGCAGGAAACCTGGACAATATATTGATGAATGAGCTTTAATCAGAGGGTAATAATGTATTTCAAACGAAGTGAGCGCGTGGTTTCAATCGATCATACAACAATATTCAAAAGAATACCCATGTAAGCACATCATCACCTTGGCATAAATGAATTCAAAATATAAATTTTCACAGCGTGATTAGACGCTTGGACGTTTTAGGTTTTAAGTTGATACATTTATTTTTTAATATTAAACGAAGTGCTAAATATCTCATACAGAAGTGAGACTTATTGGATCTCTTTTACGTCCCAATATCCCTCTTTTATGTAAATTTTACCGAAATCATTATTCTACAAAGTATGACATGAATTCAATATATTGCGCTTTGAACAGACTTTTGTCAGAGACTGGAATATGGGAAATAAACGAAAATAATAAAATTTTAGTTAAATTGAACTATTCACAAGTTTGAAATAATACTTAATGTAATTAATGGAAATTGTAATAAATTAAATTATAATTAACGTAATTATACATTAAAATAAACATATATATTATAGCATTATTGGCATTTAGGAGTAGCACAAATGGCTAATAAATGTTGCAGTATCAAAGTATTTAGAACTCTAAACAAAGAATTATGTATTATCTAATTCCATACCAGTGCTTAGTAAAAAACCATCGTAACTCGTATCATGCGAGTCACCAAGTTCATTACGTTTTGTCTAAATACCACGCTTCGTCAAATGAATATAATTTTTAATTTCTTTTTGAACTTGTAGGAATAAGTCAAAGTGGACAACATGTATGCAGAGTATTCCTTCTTTTACAGATAATTCAAGTGAAGGTGATAAATTATGTAGAATTTTCTTTGTATTTCTTTATATTGTAGATAATAATACGAAAAAAATATCATGAAGCTCGCCGATTTTATTTTCCTTGTGGGAAGGACTTTCCGATACGTGATCATTCGATACGAAGAATATGATACATTCATAGGATCAGAATACGAAGAATATTATACAGAAAAAAACAACATATAGAAAATACATTTGTTTTCTTCTGAACTTTCTCTAATCGTTCTCAATTAATGTTTTAGCCTTAGTTATTACGTGATATATTTCTTTTTTTAGGGTTGTAGCCTTTGATATTCCGGTCCATTTCAATATTTTTAGTCTCCCACATACCAATTATTGAAAACCGCGTTTATATTTGTAACAAAATAATTAGCTAATTATTCTCGTTTCATACACTTCATTTTCAATCTCAATTTCACCTACCGACAATCAATTTTGGGTGTGTATTGTTTCATACGATTTCACTTCAACCACAGGACAATAATGAATTTCAATCCCAATTTCTAATTTTTTATCAAGTTCATTACTTATCATCGTTTATATAATACACATGGAATATAGTGCATTTGACACATATCATTACATTAAGTCTTAAATTTGAAGTGAAATTAATTAAGTAAAATGTTCATTTTATCAATATTATACAGCTGAAAGTTATTAAGACATATAATACAATCATTTAAAAATGAAGTATAACTTTAAAATCATTCAAGATCGATAATATCGGAACTATTAGCGATAAATCTTGCAAATGTACCAAACGCGTAGTCTTTTAATTGCACGGGAGTAATTATGCGTAAACTTTGGGGAATTAACTCTTGAGTCCAGAATAAAATTTCTGACTCACCAAACCTGAAAGTCATAAATTAATTCAAATTTTGAAATAGTTCCAAACCACGAAGAGTAATGATAAATGTTATAGTAAAGTGGCGATGAACGATAATGAAATTATACCTACCACATGTGACATAAACTTGAGTTAATGTGCCTCGATACTGGCCAGTGGCAAAGAGCGTGCTTGTGGTGACGCTTGAACCGATAAAGCGAACGCTAGCAAATGCAGGCGATAAAGCAAACCGGCGGCACGCGAAACAGTTACGTTCTTAACTTCACTCGCATTCTGGGTCACTTTTGGGAGGGCAAACCATCACCCGAACTTGTTGATTCTAATCACTCAAATCAGTTGAGTAATATAATTATGGTAGAACTGCCGACTAATTAGGTACAATTAAGCCAAAAATTTGTATAAATCCTATGCTGATATCAATTTCAGCTTTCAAAAAACACCTTACTAGATATTCAAGAAATATATAACTATTTAATATTTTGATAAAATATGTCATATCTTATGAGAAAAAAAAATACATTTCAAATAATAAATTACTTTCCAAATCGTTCAACAGCAATATTTGCAAACCCATATTAACTTTTAGAATATTTTAATAAGATCATCGGACATTCAGAAGAGATCTTGAAAATTTTGTTCGCCGTTTTCACCTTTACGCCATTGCCAACTACATCATGGACGTACAGGCTAACAGCAGGTCATCAGCCTGTACCATTAGTGCTGCTTACATACCAAGTCGAGAGAGTAAACAGTTTACATTACTTTAATCACAAATAAAGTTTTTGTTAGAAATTAACAGTTGTTTTTATTATTCATGTAACGAACATTAAAACTAATATTTTAACCACAAAGAAGAAAATTCGACTTCGAATTATTTGACAAACATTATCTCGCCTTCATTACTTCAATACATAACGCATGGTAACCATGCGTTGTCATATGATTTACTGTCTTTGTCTGGAATATTTGTATCATCATATTATTACAAATAAGCCTCAGCAAAACTTTCGTATATTCACACTTCACCATTCACACTCCAAAAACGAGACTTTTGGTGGGTTGTTGAAAATAGCAAGTAGTGTACACATAAAAGCGTACACAGATTATTGATATGAACCCATGCGTGAAATTTTTAATACCTCGCTATATATGTACAATGTACAACATATTTGAATTCAAACTGTAATATTCTAGGAATTTTGATAAATTGATACCAAGTATTGTTAAATTTAGCAACTCGTTCACATTGTGTAAAACAGGTAAATTTTGTTAAACATGAAAGCATATTAGGGTATTACGTATGCGTGGTCTTACAATGTATATAATATTCTGATTTTTCTTTATAAATAAACGATAAATGAAACATTTTAATGTAAACTGGCAACTACGTGATACAAAGCTTAAAGTCTTTGTTGCTTGAGATTATTTTGATCAACATATTCAATATTAGTCATTTATTGAATGAGATAAATGCTCATAACACTATTTTATCACTGAAGTAACGTAACCAGATACGCAAGTTCTGAGCTGGTCAATATGTAGTAGAAAGTAGAGAGCTGTTCCTCGTCGTCGTAGAACACAACAATGTGAAAGCGAGGATGAGAAATCGTTTTGTCACGTGTTGAGAGATTAAGAATGTGATGATAAACGTGACTACGTGCTGGAAGTGACAAAAGACGCATCTTCCCTCCTTTTGCCCACGACGACGGTCTCTTGAGAAATCTTGGGGAGAGACCGTGAGATCCGGTGGATTTTGTAAGTACACGTGACCAATGAATTTGTGTTGCTGTGACAATCACAAAATATTGTGTAATGATTCCTAATCCACGAAGTAACACATACAGAATGATCTTTAAATTCAGTTCTCTAATTTTTATCACACTTGCTCGACCCGAGCGTATTCGTATGTACAGTTTATCGACTAGAGAGTAAATTTATCAACATGCAGTACAATTTATGTTAAAAACAGTTACTACGTTTAAATAACTCACAACATCGGTCTGACTGAACAATAATGTATTATATTTCAGAGACAACTGCTGGTTTCAAAATTATGTTCGAGAATGCATAGTATTTTTACAAATTTCAGTATTCATATAAAGATTAAAAATAAATTTTTCTTGCTAAATCATATTTTTATTTCATTTACTATTTCAAAATATCATGGAAGCAAAACTAATATATCCAAAGATTGAAATTCTTTTCATCAATTCTAGAATACTTAATTTTACTAATAAGGTATCAATATGGTGCGTGTCTGTTCGTAAATATTTCTATTATACTCAACTGATAAAAGTTTTCAATTTCAATCAGTTAGTGTCACTTTTAAGAGACAGATCTCCATTTGAAACAAGCATTCATCTCACAAGTAAAACATGAGTCCTTCGTGCTCCTGCTCTAGCTGCATGGCGTTTTTTACACGAAGTCGCATTCAGCAACTGATATACATGTTCGTAAGTTTTCTTGGTGAGAACATTACCGTCCCTCCTCTGCCGTTCATATTTATAACATTTTGAAATAATAAATTCAAATTTAAAAAGCAATGTTTGTGAGGATATATTTACGCGGGAAGCTAGTTATACGTTACCAAAGAAAACAAAAAGCACTTTTACACTTCGATAGTTTTTACCTATAAGATACGTCCGAGGACATCATTATTTAAAACGCCAGAATTCGTTGAATCGTTTATACAGACACACTGTAAAACAAACTTAAATTCATAAAAATGTTCATTATACGGAACGGTTAATCCCAGTAGTACGAAGAATGTACTGAACAAAAACACTTGAGAAAGTGTGTATTGCATTCCGCTAATTGACATGAATCTATGACCTCCATCCAACGGATATATTTCAAGGTTTTAAATTAGTGATAGCAGAAATAAGCGCTCAAGTTTAGTTCATCCAATTAGTCGTCTCAATAAATAGTCGACACCTAATTTTATGAGACACTTTTGTTAAGTTTTATTTTTGTCACATAAAATTAAAAATTACAAAGTTTAAAGAGAAGAATTTTGGACTTAAAATACTACCTAACAGTTTCGCAGTATTTACTTTGGGGAGAGTAGAAATTCCTTTAAAACTTTACCTAATTTTATGATTAATTTGTTGAATAGAAAAGTGTTTTATCAGCCTAATTCGGAAATTTTGTCTCATATTTAATATTCATTAGATTACATATTCAAATATTCATTCAACAAAAAATTTCAAATAACTTTTGAATGATAAATTAAAATAACGAGTTCGTCACCATTATATCCTCAATTCTTAAAATAGGAAGGAGAAGAATTTTTCAAAGCTCATTATTTTTGAAGGATACTTAACAAAAAGAAAGTCCTTAATGATAATGTACAAACATAATCAATCTACTTTTTTTTTTCGAAAATATTTCTGTAAGTCAATCCTTTTATCCTGATTAGTACTAATTAGTATTTAGAGTAAAATAAATATTCGCTTTAAAATTATTACCAATACCAATAGAACGCTATAAAACTGATGTCACTTACGTAATAAGTAATCGCACAAACGATTTCCCAGAAAGAGAAAAAACAGCTTTTTCTTTTTTCTTTCCTCGTGGCTCTGAAGGCATGCCCTTTGACGACAGAAGGGTCGTTAATGAAGGAAAGAGCAGCGAGATCAATAGGGGAACTTGTTGACTGAAAGGTCTTCAAGAATTTAATTACCGCATGTATTAGTCAAGTACTTAATATTGGTTTTTCTATTGCTTATAAGAACATTAATTATTCATAAAAACGTATTAACATAATTTAATAACTTTTATTGTCCCAACGAAGATGATTGCGTCTTCAGTTGTCTGTGGTAATTTTATCAGCATTGATCTGAGTTTTAATTAAGCTTTATTCTCGAATTGAAAAAAAACAGGAGATACGCGATGAGCAATAAAAAGGCTGATTACTGCGAGGACAATGCGGGAGGTGAGTCTTGAGCGTGAGAGGCGTCACGTTGAGGACGCGATGGATGCAGAGGGCGGCGCCGTGGCATTTGCGCTGTCGTCCACCTCAGAAGGTCGTGAGAGGACGGGGTGGATGCTCTGCCACTGCAGGGGCACAAGCTCTTGCTTGCATGGGAACGGTAGAAATGAACCACACATCCGTATCACAATGTCTGTAAGAGGTTAAATAACATATCTTTATAGAGATTTTGAGAGTGAAAGACACGTCCGTGATTGGTCTTCACATTCGTCAGTGACATGATCTTCAGTTTTCACTTCCCGGCTGAAGTAAGGGTTCCCGAACTTGTTATATCGATGGCATTCTCGATATACAGATGGTGTTGTACAGGTAGACCCTTGATGTAAACAATGTAAACATGTAAACAAAGTAAACAAAGTACCTAATGTAAACAACTCCTCGTACAAAAAATAAATATTTTTACACCAAGATTAATTAGTATATTATACTATAAAGATATGACGTGGTAGAGATAAAAATTAAAATTTATATTATTTTTGTACAGGTCCTTTTCGGTAAAAAAATATTTTTTTATATTTCAATGTATTACGCCATGTGCCCAGGTAAGGCGTCTCTGGCTCAAGGGCGCCGCGGCGCACAACATGGTACCTATCCAGCTGGAGAGTATCTTCATCAACAAGAACTTGTGAGAAACTAAGAAATTAGAGTAATACTCGACCCCAGATGAGAGTTTACATATTTAATGTTCTTTATGATTATCAAAAGTCTTCAGTAATTATATGTAATTTATTGTCGGTAAACTAATGCTTTTACAGAATACAAACTCATTATTTTGACCTGAATTCAATAGCTCTATTTATAAAGAAATCAACTACCACGATCGTAGAAACAAATATAAATAGTTACTTTAAAAAGTACGTATTTATTTTCAGGAGTGAACACAGTTTTATTGCCACTTAAATTCACAATGTTTAGTACGAGTGTGTTTTATCGCTAGATGATAAATTACGTTTCGTCATCTATCACCAATGAATTCACATCTATCTATTGAAACCAACTAATTATAACGATTCGATTGCGTACAACTGAGACGTACAATTTCTACACGCACAGTACACTCCGTCCCACAGTCATTCAGTCATCTAAATTCAAAAGCGTTCTACCTATGACATCGCGCTCCTCCGAGACGCTCCCTATGGAATTAAGAAACATATTCACATTCATTTGCTACATGCGATATTTTCTCATGATATAACTCCTAAAGGTCAAATCGGTTTTCTCGGAATTGTAAATCAATATTATGTACTGGTTTTATCAAGTCCGAGGAAAAAGAGCATTTCACCAAACAGCTCAATTCTGAAGTGTCGTCATTATTTTTTTAATGACACTTATCTTGAAATCCTGTCAGACACAAGCTCCACGCCAACGATTGATTAAAATCGATTCCCCCTTCCGACCGGCCGCTCCGGAATAGCACTGTGGAGGGGGTAGTGGGAACGCATTCGTGGGTCCGTCCTTTTCCCCCTCACTCCTTGCTCTCCAACACTTGGGCACTTGGGCACTTCCTTTACTATCATTACGTCAGAGTCCAGTCTTTCGTCACACGTCCTTTCGCCGATTTAACTCTCCTGCTCTCGCTTTCATCCTGGCAATTAGACAACAATTGACGATATTTACATTTTTCTGCCGTTGCGCTTTTTTTTCTTTTATCACGAAAGTGTGAAATATCGTCTGAGGTTAAGTAAAAGAAAAAAATTCATTTCGGCAGTTTCAACCGCAACAATTGTTTTCATTATGTTTATTTGAAAACCATTTAAATAAACAATTTAAAACCTACTACCTTTTTACGATATTGTGCTCTTTAAAATACATAACGCATCGACTCGTGGTTTGAGTCGTCGTCAGGTGATTACAAATTGTAACAAGAAACATAGCAACACAACAAATGAACATATGAAACATAAATATAAACCAAAATATGTTTACAAAAAAGCAGAAATCAGACGTTATAAAATTGTATCATAAACATTCGATAGTATTTATGTATCAGAAAGTCAATTCAATCTACCATTAAAATAAGGTGAACAAAAAGTAGTAACCTGACATTGTGTTGATAACGAATACTTGATGGATTGTGACAACATATCAATAAAATACCAACAAATAAACTATTACAATCGTTACATATCTGAATTTTTTTTATAAAAAATACTAATGGGAGTTTTATATCGGAGTGAATTTAAATTGCACCATACTTAGGAGAAACAACCAGTGGTGGACGGACTGATAGAATTCAAGGAAGAGTGGTAGAAGCAATGTTCTCCATGGAACGCGAGACGTATTAAAACTTCTTGTACATTTGTTTATGTTATTGGGGTATTTATTAATATGTTCAATATCTTTAGTAATTATATTTTGTCAATAATTATCTTATTGCAATTAAAGTTCAGAGTGTTTTATGCGTTCGTCTTTGCTATAGTCTCTGTATCTCTACAATACCATTAAAAGAAGATTTTTCGATCGCAGTTGATTTACGTGTTCATGATTGTTCCTCTATTTATATATGACCTTAAAATTAATATTATTGTGAAAATGTTACTTTAACTTTCATGTTTAAGGAGTGCGCGAAAATGTAAGTAATCCACAATGCTGTTTTCTATTCTGAGATTGGAAGGAAATGAACCTTGTAATTAATTGTAAATCTTTGTAATCATGTAGTTTTAATTAAAATTTTATTTTAACAATTAATTGAAGAACGTTTCACAAATGAGAAGATAAACCTTTAGCTCTTTAAGACCATTTCCCTTGGATCTCGTCACATTATAATCTAACTGCACATTAAGCGCGTTAATTAAAATAACTTGCATGCGCACTTGCATACGAAGAGCATGTAGGTAATAATGTGTTTGCTGTTAATTTACTGTTTAAACAACACGACCGTAGGGAACTTATCATTTCCATTCGGTTCGAAGTTAAATAAAGATGCATTGTTCGGTTCGAGAAAATATGTCTTTAAAACATTTTCATTTCTCGTATATAACACGCAATTATGACCCTCAATGAATTCCATCGCAATTCCACGTGCTTTCATCAAAGCGGTCTTTCCAAACTCCTCTCAAGCTGGTAAAAGCATTCACGTTCATTCAGATGCAGGGGAACAAAGTTAATTTACAACCTTCTCAGATAATTGGACGGAGAATGAACAAGAAAATTATGCTGTGGAATAAGAAAGTTTTCATTTCTTTCATTGAATTATTTTCATGTAAAAAGCTAAAAAGTAATCTATTCTTACAAGCATCGGTTATTTGTTTTGTATTTCTGATACAATTCGCGTAGTTTCATTCACTTTTCCTTACACTCGAGGTCTGTAAAAATTAGTTCTACTACTATTTTATCGCACACACAGTAAGAGAAATTTTAATGAATTATTATTCCAAAACGAGAACTATAATGCTTCCTTGTTACGCAGTCAATAAAATATTATGAATTATCTTCAGATGCAATTCTTATGTGAAAATCAAGAATGCTGGTTTCATACTAAACCCAAAGGAACAAAAAATACTTTTGCAATATAAAAATTACAATGAAAAGGAAATCCGTGGAATATTCAAGATTTTTAATACGTTCCACATTCCTGGAGGTGAAAGTTCAAATATTTGTAATAACTTTAAATATGTACACGTGATATACAAGAAACCATCAATGTCTGAAGTCAGTTATGAGAAACAAATTCACATCCGTTTTCTCGGCATTATTTCAAACATTAAAATATTTTATGCAAAGTAAAGTAAACCTAGAAGAAAATAACGTTTTAATCAATAATTTCATGTATTTTTCTTTTTCACCAGACAAAGCCAGAGTAAAGAAGTTGAAACATGTTTTAAGTCGCTCTCATTAAAAACTGTCGGAAAGAAGTAGATTAATAGTTTTAATTACGACTATGTTTCTCATGTAAAAATCCACTGGGAGATAGAAACAATACAAGTCAACCTCATTAAAATATCTGAAACGCTTATTTTAAATCCTTCAATATTTTGGTTACCTGCAATAGTATAAGTACAAATGCTTCGATGAAGTTGCTGTCTCATTCTTGAAACAAGAAGAATTATTTCTGTTCGAAGATAGAATATGTGGCGTCACAATTCAAAAGTATTTTTAAAAGTAACTAGTTTCAATATTTCAGAAGATATAAATATCCTCTCATTTAAACAATTGTTAATTAAAAGTGAAATGCCTCACTGATTCGTGGTTTATAATAGATTTTTCAAAAGGTAATCAAATTGCATTTACATAATCTAACATCTCTGAAACTCCGGTACAGTGTCATGAACAATCTTTTCGAGACTTGACAAACTTCAATCCTCCCGTGTTCGTTGTACTGAGCGCTTCTATTTGCAATTAGCTCCAGCTAATGAAGTGTCTGAATAATGATCGACGATGAGAAGCATTATAGCCAGCTCCGGGAGCACTGCCTCAATTCACGTAAATCAACGCGAGGTCACTGTACTTACAATATCAGGAACATCAGTGGCACAAATTAAACATAAATTGGGGAGTAATCAATTTGCAAAAGTACATTTACCCTGAATCTTAGTGACGTCATAGTTAATGGGTAGCGAAGCTTTAAGAGTCAAGCTTTAAAAACACTCATTTTATGGAACAACACGTACGAGGTGTGGCAATTAAATAACCGGACTGGTGGTACAAAACATTTTATTGATCAACAATTACAGTTTATCCTCTTCAATGTACTCTCCTTCGCGATCCCTACATCGTTCCATTGTTCAAAGTGCAGGAAGTCAGCTTGTTGAGAATCTCCGTCGCTCTTGCTTTCACAGCTTCCACACTATCAAATCTTGTCCCCTTAAGCTCCGATTTCACTGTAGAAAATGAAAAGCAGTCACAGGGGGGCAGGTCAGGTGAATATAGTGGGTGGTCCAACACGGTGATGCCGTATTTTGCAAAGAACGCCTTCACAGACAAGGCGGAGTGGGCTGGCGCATTGTCTCGGTGAAGCATCCAGGAATTGCTCTTCCTCGAATCGTGTCTTCGTCTTCTCACTCGTTCACGAAGGACAGTCAGTACCTCGACGTAATAATGTTGGTTGACTGTCTGCCTTCGGGGACCCAGTGAACGTACAAACAAAACAATCATCATGGCTTTGGATTTTGATTAGCTCATTTTCGCTTTTTTTGCCGTGCTGAGTTTGGGCTCTTCCAATGCATCGATTGACGCTTTGTTTCAGGGTCGTATGTAAAAAATCACGATTCATCACAAGTAGTCACTTTGTCTAATAATTCGATCCTTATCAATTTTGTTTAAAAGGTCAACACAAATGTTCATTCTTGATTCCTTTTGCTCTGGAGTGAGAAGTTTTGGCACCATTTTTGCGCAAACTTTCTGCATGTTCAATGTTTTATTCAAAATCTCACGGACACTTTCTTTGTTAATTCCTGACATTTCAGCAAGAGTTCTGACAGACGATGATTTCCACTGATCATTTTACCAATTTTCTGCAGCTGTCATCCGTTTTTGATGTTGAGGATCGTCCAAGTCACGGATCGTCTTCTTTCGCTTCACTCCTCTCCTCAAACCTTTTAAACCACTCAAAGACTTGTGTGCGCTATAAACATTCACTTTCGTACACTTCCTTTAACATGGCATGAGCTGTGGCAGTTTTTCCCAGTTCCACAAGAAACTTGAGGTTAACTCGTTGCTCCATCTGAACACTTTGCATTTTTTCGACGACACGCTAGCGCGTGGACTTGAACGGTTGATTGCTACAGCGAGACTGAGCGACGTACAATCGTGACCATCGAACTCGGGGTGGGGGGGGGCAAAGCATCAATAATACAAATAAGTGCAAACCTGCCGCGGCGCGCTCGCTATTTGGCGGTAGCAGCACCAGGTTATTTAATTGCCACACCTCGTAGTCTTGTCTATCTGTTGCGCACATTTGACTGAAACCTGACATATCTCCTGACGGATATTCTTCCCATTTTAAATTGTTTTACGAAGTTGAAGTATATTTTTTGTGGATATTCTGCGTAAATTATCCAACTTATTAAGATGAACGTCGATGAGTCGAAAAAAAATTATTCTTAGGGTAGGTATCTTCAAATTCTCTGCGTTAGTTAACTTGTTATTAGTAACTAAAGATATTGAACATTGTTTGGCAATATAGTATTCAAGGAGATCTGCAACAGCCCAAGTCTTTAACCGAAATGTGAAGATTAATTTACACAAGAACAAAAAAAAATATTTAATTTAAATTAATTTTTTTGCACATCAACTCAGATAAGAACACTCTTTACAATTTAACACTTCGATAAAGTCATTACTATTAGAGAGGGTTTCTGACCTCGCATAGATTTACGATATGTCCCGACATGCGAATTTTGTCAACACCAAATTACTACTACGAAGTGTAGTAACATATTATTTGCTTTGAATATGTAGAGGTTACGAATAATTGATGATATACAATGTTTTTGTATTAACACCTCATGATATTTAACTCCTTTTTCAGTATGTTCATAAGGAAGTGAGTACTCTTAATTTGCAATCTTAATTACTGTTATAATTATTATTAATAATATAAAAATATTAGGTAACGTAATTTAATGTCATAAATGGTTATACTGTGTATTCGTGACTAACACCCAGCACACTCAGTCCACTTCAAGCAATGTAAAGAATTTTCAGCACAAGCCCCTTTTGAAGACCAGAGTTACCTGGCACGTAGCGCTGTTTTGCGGGTTGCGGGAGTGTGCAGCTCATTGTCGAAAAAAACTGAACAAGGCGCTTCCCAGAGCCAATATCAGACGTAACGAAGAAGAATTAAACCCGCTACTAAATATCCCACTAGATTAAATGCACGGGTAAACGGAGCTTCAGGGACCGTTTCTCAGCCTGATTTATTCGAGTTACATGTATTGGAAAATGTATGATTTTCCCCTAAAGCAATACCAAACCTATTATGCTTTTGAGAGATTATCTCTTTAAGTAGGATATTGGATGATGTCCTGAACCTGAATTCTGTGTAGGTTGTGTTCATGGTGATTGCTATGATTTATTTATCAATTTTCCTTGTATCATGTTGGCAAAATACTACGGTGTACTTTCTTTCTTGTTTATTTTGTTTATATATTTCGTAAGAAAACTAATTAAATTAACATGAGAAATTTTTTGTGCAGTGAAGCCTCGTTTATCATTCCAACTCGGAGGGGCGTTGATAGAAATAATCCGGATTTATAGACAGTGAACAACAAGACAATATCCTGCAGAAATACAAAATACAACTTACCGTCAACACAATATGAACAATTAGAAAAATTTTCAAAGAACACTGAATTGAAATAACACATTTAGCTGGTGAGTAATTATACAACAAAGATGTGCTATGGAAACGTCTCCTGATTATTAGAACAAAACCCTGCTGCACGAAAAATATGTATGTTTCAAACCTAGGTTAAATAAATAAATAAATAAATATCGTTGATTAAATGTTGAGAAAGATTAATGGATCATTAACTGCTGAGAAAAATTTGGCAGTCATACTGACATAGGAATGCCCCATGTATCGTAAATTCAGTAAATGACGTACAATGTTTATCCAATATTTCTTTTTCTATGTAAATAAAAGTAATATACTTTCTTTGACGCAACATCAGCTAAAATTGTAATTCTGTGGACTTCAAAATTAATCGACCTACGAGGACGCTGTTCACGAACCAACTACGTTCTTTATCAGATTAAGCGTCAGGTAATGTCACCCGGGAGGAAATCTATGAACTTACAAATTCTACGAAACCATAAACTACAATTCGAATCAATTATGTATTTTAAAACAAATTAGAACGGAAATAGTTAATACTTATAGTGTACTTTTATTTTAAAATTCTGGGAAATAAGATTTTAATTATTACAACCACATTTTGGCAATTGGTTTAGCATGACGAGAGTAAATGGGATACTTAGGAAAGAAAGTTGCGTTTTGGCGAGAAGATGAAGCGATGATTGTGTATTCATTCGCCGGGACAAGCAATTTCCTTCTAAAAGAGATGAATGAGCGTTTGAGGGGAAACATACGCGAACTAGAGTCCTTAATAAAATGAGACCTGTCAGGAACGGAATTATAAAGCGGAATTTTCTATACTTCCGGAAAATACTACGCGCATTTCCCATAGTAGTTTTAATCAGCTGTAGTCACATGATCGTGTCGTGTTTCCCTACCATTCTCTCTACTCCACCAATGAGAAGTAATAACCGAGTGACACGGATACCAACTTGAGCGTTGTAAGTATAGCTGTAATGATAAATGTGCTCTAAATTTGTGAACCCTGCTAGTTGTTCTGCTTTCATGAAGGACGCTTACTCAGATATGCGAAACAGAATGCGCCTTGACATTTCAGAGGAAGTAGACGTGAACTTCTAGGTGAAAGCTACTGCCGGAACTTACGATGTGTCGAGTCAATTGAGGAGAGAATTACTCACTGAACTTGTGTCTCGTGGACCGGTTTTCAACGTGTCGAAATTATTCTTCGAGATTTATCGAATCGTAATCATTTGTGTTGGGTCTACCCAGAGAAAACGGGCGTATAAAATAAGAATCGTAATGGAAAGTTTAACTCTATCAGCGTCAAACTCGAGTAGAAGCTGATCGTTGACATTGCTCTTCACAATTTCTTCTGAGTCAATGAAACACGGGAGAGATCCATTTTGAATGCTACGATTTCTTCTTCACTACCAGACGCAAGGAAGACACTTCTGGAGGACGATTGGCAAATGACTCGGATGAGCGATGTTACGAGTGAACAAATTAAATTAAAGGAAATAATTAAGTGCTAATCTCATGAAACAATGGGTGATTACTTACATAAATTAATCATGTTACGTCGAATGAAAATGGGAGACGGGACTGGGATTCGAACCCGGGACCTTGAGCTATACGCGCTCATGCACCTACCAACTGCGCCATCCCGTTCGCCTCTCGGGCCCGTCTACCATTCTCATTCAACTTGTGAAACCCAAAGACCTCTTTACATAAATTAGACGAAATACAACTAATATACTATTAAACGAAATTATATTGATAGATATTTGCTACGAATATTCTTACAACATATTTAATGAATGGTTAACAATTTATTTTGATACAATGATTCAAATGGCATTTGAAAAATAATAATAATTTTATTGTCAATATTATGTTATAAATATGTAAGTATAAGCAGTTACAAATATAAATTGAATTTAGAAATCAGTTTCTATCTAAATAAAATATGAGAAATGAAATAATCCAAATCAAATTAATATAATTTAAACGTCACGAGGAAGGTGCTATTAATTGTTTCAGAAAAAAAACATTATTAAGGTTAATTAATGAATCAAAAGATCAGAAAATGGTTTCAAATTGTTTAAAAAATCCTATTTCTATATTTAAGGAAATTAGCAGATAATGTTAGCAATATCTAATATAATTTTACTTAGAAAATATTAATATAATCAATGAGTGTCTACGAGGTGGTGATGAACTCAAATACTTTACGTACTCTAAAAAAATTGACAAATATTTTTTTTCCGAAATTTTATACCGGCTTGCAAAAATCTTCTTATATCTCTGATAAAAGATTTCACAATTTAGTTAACGTTTTCGTATATTCTTCTGAAGGTATGAAATAGAAAAATATATAGAATTTAGTTATGTTTTTAGTGTATTGTTAGGTGTAAGACATATTGTATGATATGAAACAGAAATAAATATTAAACTTTGCATTAAAAAGAATCAATACATGAACGATAATAGATCGGACGAGCGTGGATGGAATATGTTTCCGACCAACAACGTTCCTCTTTGAGTCTTTGTGATTGACGTAAATAAATGGATTCATCTATTGTCCTTACAAATGACGTCGGAACAAATGAATAAATATTTGTTTTATTTTCATGCGGATAGCGTTCGCTCTTCACCTTGGTCGCTTTGAAGCTTCCATCCCTTTTGTGTGCATATGCGATCGGCTCATTTGATGGCGGATGGATTCGCGGCCTTCTCTCGCGTCGTCGTCGCCGCCGTCGTCGCCGCTGTGACATGTCCCGGCCCCGCGACATTCGCATTGAACACACATTCATCGCTCGTAATAACAAAGCGAGGCGATGTCATGTCGATCCTCTCAGACGAGAATGCGCTTACGATGAGGAACCGCAACGTCTCTTCAGTTGCGGATGAATCGAAGGGTTGTTTACATTATATATCGCAAGAATGTATACTTCCACTTTCCGAAAACATGAGCGTTATGTGCTTTCTGAATGAAAGTTCAAGTATTCAATACATAATTAATCTATCATGGAGAACTAGACCACAAGTTTTCATATTAATAGAATGACTGAAACAACGTTAGTTTTTGATACCTTGTTTCTCGTATTCTGAGGAGGAATGGTTCTTAATTATCTTCATATACAATATGCATTTTGTACATAATTTAAAAGAGATTATTGAATATATTCTAGATATATCTAAATGATTAAAAGATTATTTCCTCGGCAGAAGAATTTCACTCACAAAGAAACCAAAGAAACGAAGTATTTGTGTCCCAGTCGGATCGGAGCGTCGGAAACATTAAGATGAACGTCCAAAACGACGTTTTCGCCAATTCTCCAGTTGAAATTCTCACACGATGAAAAAGACCCAAAACAACTTCAATAAATAAAATATAATAAGTTAATATACGAGAAATAAAAATATCTTCATGGAGATACAATATCTAAAGAGATGATGTGACTTTTCACATAATACTAAAAGAAATACCAGACAACTTACCACCCAGCCGAAAATCAAGCAAAATATAGATATACATTCTTGGGCACTTACCTGAAACAGAAAAGTAGATATTGTCATTTTAAATTCTTAATTAACAAATAACATTATTACCATAAAAGCAATCATTTGAAATGTGTGTCTAGCTTAAATCTACCGAACGTTCATTAGCAATTTTATAAACATGGTCAGAAAACGCAGAAGTATTGGTGAAATATGTATTACCAGCAGTATAAATTAAATTCCAGTGAATAGTCAAATACAGCAAGTTGGTAAAATGAGAGCGCATGGATTATCGAGTTCAACAGATCCTGCAATTGAAATAAAAATTAAAACGTTTACGAGAATAATAAATATGAATTAAAACAGTATTAAAAATATTGAGACAGATTGTTGAAATGAGTTCTGAAGTAATATATTTTAAGTATTCCTGAAAGACAAATATCTGTTCATGTCAGGATTATGTGGAATTTCTGTAAGTTGAAAACAATGTAAAAATATCCTTCGGAATATACAATAATACGAAATAAATTTCGTTTTCTGCACCGATGAAAAAAAGGTTAGAGAGCAAGTTAAAACTTACGCAAATTAATAGAAGGTAAATAGCGTTGTTTTCTCCCGGGAAAATATGAAATCCAAATTAGCTTCCCCTCAGACACGTTTAATCTCGATTAAAATACATTGCATTTCATTTTTACGCCTGCCATGAGAAACTTAGAAAGATACTGAATATATTATTCATATGAATATTTCACGTTATGCGTTGTCTGGAATTGAACCAAATTTTAGTTTAGTTTAGTTTTTTCCAAAACGAGACCCTTAATACATTCAATTCATAAAATAGATTTCGTTAAAGGATAGGACAAGTGTGAATAATTTCTTCGGGCTACTTTCATATCAAAATCTCTCAAATCATCTATCGAATATAATAATCATTTAATTGAGTAGAAAAAGGGTTTAATATCCTAATATGAATCGAATACGAGAAGTCATTGCCAATTACTGTAAGTCGTGTGAATTTATGAGAGAGGAATAGCATCCGTTAAAAGGTGGTAAAGTACTCCGCGAGTCGTTCCTGGCCCTTTCCCAGCGCCTTGTCCCTCCATCCACCCCGTTCCCCGCATCCAGACTCGATCGATGCTCCGACGCCCCCGCAATGCCTTCTGTCCTTTGCTCGCTCCACTCCTCATCTTCCTGTTGCCCGCCGGCAAAGCTTTATCTGTTTCAAGGCTTGCACTGCAGAACCTCTTTTCAGCTGACGGCAAATTTCACAAGTTTATCCCAGGCCAAGAAAAGAGCCCTGTGGGACGCCACGACGAGCCCCAATATGCTTTGTGTGGTCTTACTTCGCTGGATGTGTAATAATAGAAAAATGAGTAGATGACATTAGACAGGAGTGGAACACAGGGTGAATGGAACACAATTGTTTGGATATCGGTCAGGCGATATTAGTTTTGAGAATACATGACAGATGTGGTGTGGTCTACTCGTACAATTTTTTAAATATTCTAATGAGAGTACTTTTTCCAGCTAAGTTGTCATATTCAGTCAAAATTAAATTGGAATACAAAAAGTTTGAACAATGTGTTAATGATGTAAAGTACAATAATAATTTGCCAAGATTATTAAATTATTTGATTTGAAAATAAATAAGAGTATAATAAAGCTTTTAAAATGTAAAAAAATCAAAATTTTAAAAAGTTCAGAAATAAATGGCGAAAGTGCTTTCATTGGAATAAAAATTGTACTAGTAGACAATATCACATCTTTCATTTATTCTGAACAGTACACGTAAAAAAATATTAAATTGTTATAAAAACTGAAGAAAAGAACACAAGATTTTATAAAGCGAATACATGAAATAGAAAATGGAAATCATTTTCATTCAAATACTCCTAGTATATGTACATTTGATTTCCTTAGCACTAATATCAACAGGGTAATATCTAGAATTTTATTTCGGGGGTTGGGAGATAACACACATTATAATATATACATGTGTGTATTGCTCGAGAATACGCATAAAAATATTTGAAAAAAAACGCATTTTCTTTTAATTTCGGGCTGGAGGCATTGATCCTCCATATTCTCTTCCCTAGTTTCGTCTCTGAATATATTTGCAAAAAGGTCAAAGAAACTATACGACACAGTATGTTCGACTCGGAGAAAACGAAAGAGAGAGAGAGTAGTTATTTTACTTCTATTATTACCTCTCTTCACTTTCCAGTTGTCCATATATGTCTCAATACTATGTGCGGTTTCATACTCTCATTTTTTCATGATTGCTTCATGAGACTCCATCTAAAAGGAAGTTTCCACTTGCACAAAGTCGGAAAGAGGGCTATGGAAATTTAATAGTAATCTCATGTTGTTGAAGCGAGAAATTACTTGAAAATGTTTTATCTCTTTTCTTGTATTTCTAAGAGTAATTTGAGCTATTTGTTCAATAAGTCCTTAGCTCTTCTTCGAAAGAACGTTTTCCAAGTTAGAGAATAATATGGGCGCGCTTAAGTCTTATCTCATTGTTTGAGTAAGATTCTATTATAGATCAGAAATCTTGTAAGACAAATTTAATTTCATAATGCTAAACATCCTCATACAAACTTCATACGTTCACTGAAATATATAATTTAAGTCATTCTATATCATAGTAATGTTAATTTTAAAGAAATAATGTTCCGAATAATACCAAAATATATAAAAGTAGTTTGATTTTTTTATTTCCACTTGTTGTGTGTACAGTACATTTAGATTCGTTGTATTTGGGTTTTGAACAACAACAACAACTGTTCCTGTATTATTGTACTTGTTACGAAACATGAATTATTTGCCTTCCAAGTTACCCACAATACTGTGTTCTCAATTCTATAATCGACGATAGGTATTTGAGTCGACTAGGAGGTGTATGCCTGAGCCTCGCCCCGATTCAAAAATTGAATAGTTAAGTCAGTAAAAATATAAAAAGATTTGACGTAAGTAGACCTACGAGTCCAGTCTTACGAGTATACTCCTTAATATAAATAACGAATAAATTAACCATCTAACTAATGTAGATAAGTACGTGCAAGAATTTGTTATATAAGTTAAACAAAGACAAGTTTGAATTCTAGAATACTGAAACACAAACGAAATTTAAATGCAATAGAATATAATGTAGTAACATCCTATCGTCCAGGATCATTTTATGGATTGGTCCATCTTAAGGTCGAATACTATATTTACGAATACCTATTTATTTAATTATTTATTTCAAAAATTCAATAATTCAATTTTACAATTCTTTAAAGCCTAGGACACTAAAATAATTCTTTTACAAAAACGTCAATGTCCGCCTTTTCTTCATTAAATGTTATTACAACGCTTTTTTGTTTACTAATATTATTTTGCTTCCACTCCTTATATAACCGTTAACGTTTCTTCACGTCAACGTAACCTCTTCTCCTCCTCCTCTTGTTATCAGCTCATAATCACTCCTGCATCCTTTCTATGAAGCCATCCTCTCCTCGTGTTCCGTTTAGAATGTTGTTCTCCTACGACCCATCACGTACGTTTTTATACGCATCTCGAATCATTCCAATAATAGTCACGTATTTATACAACTGCATATTTACTATACATTTATTCATTCTTTTAAAATGTCATCTTCATTCACAAATTATTTAAATTTTCTTCCTTCATATATTAAAAAATTGTACTCTTGCTTTGCCATACAACTCATTCCCACAACACATGTTTTGCTGTATCCGTATTAATTTTTTTATTTTTTTAAGAGAGCACACGATTTACGAGACGATATTCATGTAATGTCTCTTATGATGTAAACATGACTACATAAATAAATAAATGAAAAAAATGGAACCTATCCATGAATCGCCATAGGTATTATGAAAAAGTTCTTTAAAAATACTATGGAAAAAAATCCTTAGTAATGTCATCGGTAAAAGAAATAGTGTTCACCATCTTATTTTCATTGTAACGATACAACGAATCGTATTATCTCCACTCGTATGTTTTCCATAATGTAGTAAAAGTAAAGGAGTTTTATGTTGGTTCCTATGAATAGTCAGTTTTAATACTGGGATACATCCAAATTATGCAAGAAAATGAATTCTATCTGAACTATTTACCCCTCTTCATACTTGTGTACTACAGTATTGTCAATATCAATACCAAATAATGAGGATAAATGTTTCATCAGAAGAATAATGGATATGGTGATGTATTTTTCATAATATATTTTATGTACATTCAAAAAAAAAATTAAGAGTACTGTGTTCAGGTATATCTGAGAGTTGTATAAGAAGGCACATGGTACAGCATTTACCTGATGCCCTAGTGCTTAGCGTCGGAACGAGCGCCAGTGGCTACGTAACGCTCCTTCCCCTTCGAAGGAAGCATCCACCACATCACCTCCCCTCCTCACCCATACGGAGTGGCGCATGCGGAAGAAAAATACAAAGTCACCTCTGCGCCAGCTATCTGCTTTTGTGACCGCTCCGACTTTGTGCTTGCGTAGCGCTCTCCTCAGTGCGCCCGCAGCTCCAAGTTGATGTAGCAACGCGCTATTTTTGTTGGAGGGAACCTCCTGTTTTATGCTCCAAGGGAGACGAGCAGCTGTTTACCTGTACCCTTTACCCGAACCGACGACGGGTAGAGCGACGGTCATCGGGTTTATGTGGAAGGTGATGTTTGAGGGATGAAATTCTCCACGAAAGGGAAAGTGGTCAGCGAGAAGTACAAGGTCGACGAATGGACATGTCTTGTTATCCATATTGCTGGAAAGCGAACACAAGCTGTTTTACTCGCAAAATGTGTTTTCTTGTCATCGAAGTTTCTTACTTTAAATGAGTGTTTCTCTACATGACTCGTAACAAAAATGTATAGCTATGTATAAGTAACTTCTCAATTAGTACGTCACCTATAAAGCAATCTCTTCACTATTAGGTTTCTAAGTTATTGATGTAAAAATATAAATGATCATCTTTTTATTTGCTCGAGAAATTTTTCGAGCCAAAAACAATTTACTGACTTGTCAGAGGTATGAAAATAGTACATTTTCACCCACCAACGTTTTAAAGGCACGATACATTTGGTGGAAAAGTAGTCATATTTTCCCTTGAGTGTAGATGTTTTAAAAATTTCATGTTACTGTTTCATTACAAACAAGAAAATCCAAACACCATTCATAAATTAAAACACTTTCATTTTTACAAAAAAATGCATTCATATCTTCATTTTGTTGGCAAGATACTTTCTTCAATAACCAGCTGCATCCGAGCCAATAATTCGCACGCCAAGTTAAAGAAGGAAAGAAATTCTGAATTTAAGTTTCAAACGAAAAGCGAACAGTTTCTAACAATTAAATTTTTGACATCCATTAACATGCTCGTCAGGAACCTTTTACCTCAGATAAATACTCGACACATTTGTCTGGTAAATAAGTGCTGCTTTTCAGAGACAGCCGCTGCACTTCACCGGCGAAAAGCAAGTTTAATTTCACCCGCAAACCACTCTAATACGTAATGGAGTTGAAATTTACGATGAAGATATTGTACACATGTGTACTCCCTGCCAATTTTTTAAAGCGGTCAGTCAAACATGGGTAGTAGTACCTGTGATCTTACTCATGAATTAAAGACAATGTGAATTTTATTTGAATTTTCAAATAAATTATTATTTTAAATAAATGATTTATAAATTGAAGTGTGAGGTTATAATTCCTTTGAAGTTCATAAAATGTCCTTTGTAATGTTTTCATTTTTGAGAAGTTCAGAATGACAGGATAAAAGGGTAAGTTTGAAAAATGTTACCTTATAAAAATAATGTATCACAATAACTTATTCTAATTCATGAAATTGCTCTTTGTCAATTATCACATATAAATGAATTGAAGTAAACTGTCGAAACACTTTATACAATTTACCAAATGAATTTATAATATCAGTTACCAAACATTTCGTAACTATAATTTTTTTGCGTGTCTATAGCGGGTTGAGAAGTATCGGAAGATATCCCGGACTCTGTAACAACAGTAAAACACTCGATTTGAATCCTAGGCGTTCAGCTGACAGTTCAGCCCTCTTGCCGCTGCGTCATCGACTTTATAATAACGAATTTCGAGTGATTTTAATAGTTACGATCAACTAGAATTATTTACGGAATAATAAATTGACAGATATACGTAAAAGTTAATTGTAATTATTCTTTTAATAATGCATAGTTGGTAGCATATTAATTGGTATATGTAGATCAATAAATTGAAAACTTGCTATTGATTTACCGATCTTTATACCAATAGGCCCAGGATCTGAATGATCTCTAGCTTTGCTTCCGGAGTGTTTACTAGTTATTTGTCCTTCACGTTATAATCCGTAGATTCTAACCACTATTTTTTACAATATATTATTTATTTTTAATTATTAGTAGTTCTACATTATATCTGTCATCATTATACTATTAAACTAAAAACGTTTACGACCTTCCATGGACAAATACCTGTATTTTACTGTTGACAAAACATCGTAAATTTAATAGTGTTTTGTCTAGGAAAGGTCGTAAAAGTGTATAGTATATACTTATTTATTTCTTATATGGCAGCTTACTTACCCAAAGTCGTCAAGGTATATGAACGGATATTTTTCAGACTCTTTCTCACAATTTCGTAAAGTTTTATTATGAGGTGATGTATATAGACAGCAACATTCTACATCTCTGAGGGACGCCCTTGAACTGTTGACTAGACTAGAAAAACGCATGAAAATCCTATCGCGGGTGACATAAAATTACAAACAACGTACTGACTCGTAGAAAACATTCACGCAATTTTACCAAGTTTAATAAATATCTATCAATGGCATAGATTTACTTACCACCCTAGCATACAAGCATTCACCGTTGTATATTGAATCATTATCTCAGTTATTATAGATGACAATAAATGACAAACTTAAAAATAATTTCATTTGAACCATGTGACGCTCTGTCCAAGCATTGACAATCCGGATGACGAAATCAAAAACAGGGAAAACTGGGTAAGACTAAAATAAGTCATGTTACGTCGAATGAAAATGGGAGACGGGACCGGGGTTCGAACCCGGGACTTTGAGCTCTACGAGACCACCTANCTACGAGACCACCTCAGAGGTCTTTGGGTTTCACAAGTTGAATGAGAATGGTAGACGGGCCCGGGTGGCGAACGGGATGGCGCAGTCGGTAGGCGCATGAGCGCGCAGAGCTCAAGGTCCCGGGTTCGAACCCCGGTCCCGTCTCCCATTTTCATTCGACGTAACATGATTAATCTGTTACCTGGAGGTGAGGTTCACCGCAATCTAAGAGATTTCTATGACTAAAATAAGGTAACCATGGGAACAAAAATATATCTTGGGTTTGTACTGAAATAGAGGACGAGAATGAAATTAGCAGCAAAGACTTAGAATTACCTTCAAATTAACACCCTTCAAATTATGAATTATAATTACTCTCTAATACCCTCTACATGATATTGCCTTCTGTATTAAATACTCATAAATAACCCATTAAAAAGAACATATCTTAAATTTTTTTTGAGAAAGTGTAAACCATATCCTGATAGAAAATTATGAGGGAACAAAACAAGTCACCGATAGCAACATCGATATCACAGAAACCTTAAAGAAGATAAATAGAGCCAAGTTTAAGAAAATGAAAGTAGGTTGACAACAATCCAGTTAAGTTGAGAACACACAATATATTGCTAAAGTTACGTACTCTATCACTCACTTTTTTCTCCGACTGATTCACTGCTCCAAATTAGCACTTAAGGGTGGTCTCCTTGTTGCAACAACGTTGTGGCAATACGACAAGTGCGAGAAGAATGTTGCGAAGGTAAGAAACGGAAGTGAGACAGATGACATAACGAGGATAACATGAAGACAGAGACGACAGAGGAGAGCCGGAAAGAAAAACTTGAGCGCAGACAAGATGAGCGAGGAGAGCAAAGTATATAGAGGCGTGTTTGGCGTAAGGCTGGAAGCCGGAAGCAAAGGGATGGGTGNGGGGGGGGGGGGGGGGGGGGGGGGGGGGGGGGGGGGGGGGGGGGGGGGGGGGGGGGGGGAGCGCGCGGAGCCATGTGGTCGGTGAGGGAGAACGGAGAGGCCAAGAGTGGTGGCAACGGTGGCCTTGTCTACGCTAACGCCGTGCCACACAGCACAGGCGCGGCCTGCTGCGAGCCTTCCCTTGTCGCCATCCGCCGGCGTTGGTGGGTTGGGCGGGCGGGCGCCCCGGGCACCCGACACGCTAATTGGCGCTCCCGTTACACACCCCATTCACAAGGCCTCTGAGCAAACAGACGACGAGATGCTGGTGGCATCGTGGGTGGGGGCGATGTTAGAGAGAGAGGGAAAGGACGACGCTGCCGCGAGGCAACGGAGGCGGAAGTCAAGTCAGATGCGAATAAACGTTTAATGACCTACGTCACTCCTCACTATGGTTTGCAAAGAGATTCAAAGAGGCGCGGGAAAGCTAGGAGATCACAGGAGGTCAGGACACAACTTATGTTCTTTTACATATGTCCAGGTATGATATTAATGTAGTTTATCTTGATTTTACAAAAAGAAACATATTTTGTATTCGTTCAACTACTTTTGCTTCTTTAAATGTACATAATTGCTACAAACTAAAGGAAACCTGCAAAGACAGCGTTTAGTACCCGTTATTTCAACACTAATTAAAATGCATATTTTATGAATTCTACTTATTGATCAGGGCAGTAGTTATGACTAAAAAGAATTTTCTGCAACTTTTTATCAAAATTGCTTCACTCCAAACATTAAAATTCTGCGAACAAGTAAAAACGAATAAATTTTGATTCAATGAAAATGTAATTGAATGAAAAATAAGACTTATCTTAGAATAGCAATCCAAACATGTGAAATAACTCCGAAAATTTCGAAAAGGAAAAAATGTCTTTCAACTAAAAATGTTTTACACGAGAGGAATCATAAAACGTGAGATGAATATGTTTCCTTGTCTTCGTGAATACTTCTGAAAACGAGCTTTCCATCTCCGTCGATGAACCTCCCTCCTCGTTACAAACTTGGTGCGAGTTCTTGGCACCTAACTACACGTAGTGGAACGTCGCTCCAGAGAAACGTAGCGTGGCACGAAGAGGAAAGGGAAAGAATGAAGGGGAGACGAAAGCGTGCACGCGGCCCCACGTCTCGCTCCGTCGCCGCCGCTGAAGGTGCGCGCCATCGTTCGTCACTCACGCGTCTGTAGCGCTGCCCTCCAAGGCGCACCTGTGGCTGCGAGCGACGGCGGCGCGGCGCGCGTCTTACGAAGGCGGGGGTTGGCGAGGGATCCCCTTGCTGACGCGAGCTCGGAGGAACGGAAGTGATCACAGCTAGCAAAACGCATATACAATGCTACGTAAGACGAATAAAGGAAGGGTTACAAGTAGCCCAGCAGATTGCAACTACCTACTAGCGATTGGGAAGAGCAACAGTGCTAATTGGGTAACACAGTTAAAGTGCCTAGAAAGGAAATGGCTTAAAGAATGAAGACAACCACGGATAAGATGAAGTAAAGAGGACGAACAGTGTATAGAGCATAGTACAAAGGAAAAGATACAAAGAAGGTGTGAGGAGAGGAGAGAAAAGGAGAAGAAAATGAATAATAGAAAGAGGTCATGACATGTCGTTCAAAGAAGAAATGTNTATATATATATATATATATATATATATATATATGGAGGAGACGTACTCCAGAAATTATTTCCTCCTTCTTTCTCTTTGCCCACCCTGTTGATCGGCAAAGGGTACTTACTACCAGAATTATACATTATTATTCATCTGCATGAGATTTGGTTGAAATGTGGATGAGATTTCCTTTGTCCATGAGATGTGAAATATGAATGAGGAAATTCCTCATAATGACCTTGTTGAAGATGTGTATTAATAAAATAAAATAAATTAAAGTGCGGCCTTTCGTTCTGCGCGGTTAATTGTAATCTTTGTAGAAAATACTGAATCATCATCGGAATAAAAATAAGAGGTATCCTACGTTTTCTTGAAAGCGATCCACATGAAAGCTACAAAATTTAGCTTTTTTTCCTGAAACGACCAATTAAAAGCAATGAGTGAAATGTTTGTGATTATACTAGTAGTAAACGGCTCGTGTACGCAGATCCAGAGACCCAAATGTAACAGGCGCTCTCACATCCGGGTAAAGAATCTATATATCGCTCATCTGGTGGAAGAATGACGTAATTGTACAAAATATAATTAATGCAGAAGAAACACGAACCTCAAACAATATTTTTAAGCCAGCATTAAAGATTTCAATATCTATATGAATTAGCTATTAGTCAATGCTTAACGATCGCCGTGATTCCCCCTAATTACGAAGCTTCGGAATTTCTGAACCTTTACCTTCACTGTTTCGTAGTTATTTCATTGTTCCTCTGGATCAAAACGATTTCGTTGGGGAGGAGGAGTGCGTTTCATATCCGAATACTGTACAACAAATTTTATCGAAAAATTCATAGGTAACACCTTTCAACACCTCACGTAGATTGGGCAATTGGTACAGCAATTCTTCATTCCCATTTTCTGGTGCTTCCTTCTCCTTTTGCTTCTTCCTTTTTCTCTTCCTTGTGTCATCTCTTGCCCTTCCTTTCTTATCAATCCGCATTTGTTTCTTCAGAGATCAATCATCTTTAAGTACATAGGTTGGAATAATAACATAAAAGCAAATATGTGCCGAAAAAACAAAAAAAAATGAATAGAATATTATTAAACCATATTCAATGTGGTAAAATGCAAGTTAAATCAGAAACACACATCTTTTCCCAAACATTCTGCAAAGGAAGACTTGTGGAGTAATTTCTATCTCGTATTTTCTTTTTCAGTTAGTATCAATTTCATTTTAAGTTTCATTGAATGATGAAGGTTTGTAACATTTAGAAATAACTTTAAATTTTGAAATGTACTGATCAAATGGATATAAGAGTACACTTGAACCATCGCTCTCAGAATATATTGATGAAATGATTTTATGAAAATCAATATTTTAAAGAAATTTCTCGAACTTTTATTGCCTCGAACTCATTAGATAACAGAAATGTTAAATTTAATTTAAAATTGATGTAACATTTTAACAGTTCATTTGTCGACCCTTAAGACATTGTTTTCCCTGATAACTTTTTGGGCAGTCAATGCAACCTTCCGCAATGTACTCTATGTTTTGTCAATATTGAAAGTGTTATCACATCACTAAACGTTCGAATAAACTTATTAGAAATATGTGGGAAGTATGTATGGAACTAAGCATAATAGTTTCCGCTACGATTGTATCTATATATCATGAAATTGTTTAGTGTTTCTTCATAAAATCAATGCGATTTGTGGATAATCCTCAAATCATTGGCTGTAGCGAGTTTCATTCCATTTTAAGTCTTCTTGAGGGAGCAGATATTTTCAGTTTAATATTTGCTGGAGTGGATGTTTTCAAAAAGACTAATGTATTCTTGTGTAAGTTTACCTTTAATCGCTAAGATCTTTGTTAGTACGGGCAGCATATTTGTATACGCTCTCCGGATTTGCTTACAGCAAACAAGAAATGGATTTTAAAAACATTTTTTAAATTATACCATACCCATATTTGGTTGCTTTTTATACTACCACAAATGCGGAGAGTGTAATCCGCCTGAAAAATTAAATGTATGCCCACAAAATGAAATACAATTCACGTAGGCCAGGGCGATGATTTGAAATAGTTTCTTTGCAACTTAGGGCAGATACTATTAAACCTCTCTTTCAAATTTGTTTCAACCGAATGTTGGTTAGTGTGTAGGATTGAAACCGTATTTTCATGGAAACTTCATTCACAAAATTACATGTCATATATTTCCCTTATTATGATCGTAAAACAAAAAATACGAAATAAAATGAAAAGTGTATATTCACCTTCAAAAAAGTTTTGTGGAAGGATAATTCTGATAGGGTGGTTTGTTTAGTTCCTGGATTGTGAAATGGGGATTATCAAATTCCAAAATGGTGTTGAAGAAAAGTAATGCCAGATCACTACTAATTTTTGCAACATAAACTACATAATGTTATGTTGAATGAAAATGAGAGACGGGACCGAAATTTGAACTCGGGACCTTGAGCTCGAATCTCGGTCCCGTCTCCCATTTTCATTCAACATACTATAATTAATCAATTACCTGTCGGTAATTGGTAATCAATTACCAATTTAAGAGATTTCTATAAACTACATAAATTATTTGAAACTATTTGAAGCACTACTGTCTCTCGAAGAATACCACTGCTTGAAATTGAGGTTAGAATGCAATGGGTTTTATCGAGATACAAGGTTTATTTCTTTTGTGTCTCTTTTTCGAGACATCAATATGTAGTAAAATCTTATAAGTATATCAAAATTGAGCAAGCTCTATCCTATAGTATCATCTATCATGGAAGTCTGTCCTCGGGCTCATAATGACAACCTGCCAAGGTAATTAGGCACCCCATGAGGCATTGCAGCCATGCGTTAATTTAGTGGCTGGCGTTTCCTCGGAGACTGCGGAAGTGAATCCTATCGGGAGAGAGAGCGAGAACGTTCACATAGTCATCTACGAGCGATCCATCTCATGGCGAATTAGTAGTGATAAAATACATGAAACTTAAATAAAAGGAGGGTGATTACGATTCCAGCACTACTTAGGCGTTGAATTGTAATTGAGTTGAGAGTGTTTTATTGGATTATGGACGAGGATATTCCAGACTTCCTCTCATCATCTCCAAATAGTCTTAGTTTCGTAAAAATTACGTTCAATATCTTATTTATACTCCACTCGCGGTAGCATGTGAGTGTTCGTAGAATGTTTTATAGATTATATGACATCATTGCAGAAACAATTAAAGAAAATAAAGGTCAAATTATAATTGAAAACATTTTTTAGACAATTTTCATGATGGATATTAGGTCTATAAAATAATTCTATAGTTTTAAAGTGGGGAACAACCCTCTTTGTCTACATCATTAGTACTTACAAATTTATCATATAAATTTTGATGTAAATTTACTTAAAGCATTAGAAAAAACAAAATATGAACCATCATTGAACGGTATTAGGTTGAATTTTGTAAAGAGTAAAATTACTAAGTGAGATACTGATCCACATTTTACCGTGTTAAGCTATACATCGAACAGGAGTCATTGTACAGACTGTTGTTTGAGCTATTTAATGCCTAGGAATACATGCAATATTAATAGACAGTAATACACACGTAAGAATATCTGCCTATTCATGAAAAGTAAATATGCACCATAACC
This sequence comes from Laupala kohalensis, assembly GCA_002313205.1. Lineage (NCBI taxonomy): Eukaryota > Metazoa > Arthropoda > Insecta > Orthoptera > Trigonidiidae > Laupala > Laupala kohalensis. Next base: position 1,320,348 of record NNCF01128137.1, on the reverse strand, counting down.
AACACAAGTGTACTGACCTCTCACCGCTGTGATATTGAACGATACGTTCACGTCAAGAGTGCTGAAATGGCTGAAGGTGCGACTAGCACTCCAAGATAGTCAAATCACAGAGATGTATAATTGTTTTCTTTAATCTTAATTGTTATAAAACACAACAATATGAATAATAATGAAGAAATAACGTGCTTTAATTTGTATCTATCAGTTAATAGTGCAATACAAACACTATACAGTCACTCGCTTGACTCGTTTGAAATGTTAAGTGCATGTACGTACATGGAGGCCGAGCACTACGGTTTCGTGATTTGTACGTACATGGAGGCCGAGCACTACGGTTTCGTGATTTGTACTTACAGCTGACCTCAGAAAAAAATATATATTTCTCAAATATCCGATGACCTATAGATAAAAGTGACACAAAAAATACTACGAAACGTTTACTACAAAGCAAAGTAATTTTCAAAGTTTGTCTATTTTTGAAAATAAGTGTTTTGTCCATAAGGCGCAATGTATTACGCTATCAATTATAATTGCAAAAACTGTCATATAAATGGCCGGTGAGGCACGTCTTTTAAGTAGAAATTAAAATAAGTTCATGATACTATGTTTATTTATGCTGCTTTCAGGTATTTTAGTGATTTAAAATATTTTAGTATTTTAGTGAAACCTACACTAATACTACCTTAATGCAATGCATGATTATTTATCAAACATAAATAAACGACTATTACTGTGCAAAAATGTCTGTTTTCCTTTCCTAAATAAACTGGTTTTATTTTTAAACATATTAAAACCTGAAGAGTTTTTTTAATATTACGTGAGATAAGTTTATGAAGTATTTTAATAAATTAAAAGAATATTCTAATTACTTCTTTATTTTTCAAGATCTTTCTTCAGAATAACAATCTCTCTCATTATTTATCATCCCTAAGCTACGGAAAACTTAGCAACAGAAAACCAACGGTACGCTCCTATCAAAGTATTAATCTTGCAGCTTCTAATAGTTCGGATCTAATGGTTCGGAGACCGAAATACTAGCACGAACGCCAGTCTCATATTCTTTAGTTCCCAAATACCTGAATTAAATTTTTGAGTATTTTGGAATCCAGGAATACACGTTTTAACATAACGATTTTCATCCAGAATTTTCCTAATCTCATATGGTCATTTAAAAAATGGCGTTAATTTGGATGGAGCAGGTGAAGTGTCATTATTACTAATCAATATGTAGTCTCCCACATTATAGTCAAACACATCTTATCGCTTCTTATCAAAATATGATTTGTTGTACCCGTGAAATTTCACAGTAGATACTTTGAATTCAGTAAGTATAATTTCCAAATCACGATCGCCAATATTAACAATGTCATTCAAAAATTCTCAAACATAACCGAGCACTTTACTTTATTGGTCAACTCCAAAACACAATTTACAGTCTGACCAAAGTAATACATCTTACAGCTTATGTGTATTTCCCTGCTAATAGTACCACGTAGTTTGCTGAAGAAACAAAATGAAATGTTTTTGTGATCATGATCTAACAACTGTTCTTGTTACTTTTCATCTGTTTATTTATTTATTTTTTAGATTAAAAGGACTCTTTCGCGGTTGGGTCTAAACTTACAATCATTACGGATAATGGTTTCGAAACTTGATACCTGATGATACTTTATATCATCTTGAATATAGTATTGCAATTCGTAACATGGAAACAGACAGGGAGGAGCGGTACCAATAACAGAATGGCGACAGATCACGAATTATTCACGCGATATGATAGATACTGGGTATCATGCATAATTTCTATTAACTCATCATACGTTGCGACTATTAAGTTCCGGTACCACAATATTCATTATAATTACGTTCACTTCGACGAACCTTTATATAATTACCTAAAAATTAACTATCCGTTACCTTTATATAATACAAAAAAAAACAACAACAACACGTGAACTTTCAATGCGTAATAAATGAATAGTAGTAGGTTCGCTTTATCATCTCTCTTGAGCATAACTTACGGGCTAGGTGAATTTATTTGTTGGGAATACATTTTTTTTAAAGAACATCTGAGAATAGAAATAGGATTCAAATGATTCATACAGTTGTACAGTTGTGAAAGTAAATAATGTAGATTATATTTGTCTTTACGTGTAGTAACAGGATTTATTACATACAAAGCACCAAACCCGCAGAAGCACATATAAATTCAGTTTAGATGGCGTGCTATACTGGGCGCTCGGAATGTTTACAATCAGTCATTGCTTACAACTCTCTGCTTCGACGTTTCGATTTAAGCGTTACCAGTTCCGGTTATAACGCGGTGTCACGATAACAGTATTATTGCACGACGAATTTACGATATTCGCCTACGCATGGTTAATCCCGTCTCATTGCTCGCTCCGATGAAAGTAGATTTCTTCACTCGGATGTATCAGATCTCCAACGCAAGAGGAAAGAGGTGAGTCGCTCTAAGTGTGGCGATGTAGGATAATCCTTTGTGAAGAGAATGCCGAGAGTAGAGAACGATTCCGCGTATCGATCGTTGGCGCAAAGGCAACGGCGGGCGAGCGAGCGAGCGAGCGAGCGAGCGAGCGCTGCC
>NNCF01128137.1:1297510-1317596 GCA_002313205.1 Laupala kohalensis | reverse complement strand
ATAAGAGACAGCTGCTGCACGCTAACGCCACCCACGCGCGCGCTACATAAATCTCCTCTTCCGCCGTGTTTTCTCGTGTATTTTTGCGGAAAATAAACGGTTCGTTTTGTGGCCTTTCATTCCACTACTTACTCACTTGGTTCGAAAAATACACAGGCTTTACCGAAGCTTTATTTTTTTCTATATTTAAATTGGCACTATTGACTATTGTTTTAAGGTTTGAACAATTTTTTCTTAAGCTTGTACCTATATACGCGTGCTTTAATTAAAATACTTTTTTACGGGTACGAACTCTAAAAACAAATAAACGATACAATTCTGATATTGTGCTCACGCGTGTAAGGATGCACTTGGTGTAGGGATCGTTAGTTCTGCCGCAGGTGTGACATCCAGGCGACGCGGTTGGAAGTGTACGCGCGAGAGCGACTCCCACACCCTGTGGAATATATTCCCCCGCCCCTTCCACTCTAGCTTCCCACCTCCACTGAAGCACCCGTCCCCTTGGAGAGACATGGGACATTCCACACCAGCGCTTCGCAATGGCACTGGCCGAGGTAATTAGGCGCGTCATGAGCGATTGCGGACGCGCATAATTTAGAGCTCGGCGCTTCCTAAGGAGACTGGAGACAGTTTGCAAGACAGGATGCAAGAGTGCTTCGAGACGGAACACTGTGACTGCGGCAAAGACACTTTTGCATACAATATTGCGGAAAGAAATATCCAAACACTTTGGGGTAAAATACAATGGAAACTATCAATTTACTATGAACAAGTGTAATATACTACAAAATACTTAACAGACCCGAAGTTTCAAAAAATATTTTGAATTTTATAATTCTACCCAAAAAATGTGTGCGTAATACGAATGTATGCATCTATTATTATTAATAATATTTTATACCGCTATTCATCGAACAAAATTCAGGTCGTGGCTTGCAGTGTGTGTATCGAAATATAGTCTTGATATTTTTCGTCTTACTCGTCCTCTCCGGTACCTACTCGTTCTTATCTGAAATTGTCTTTGGAAACGAAAAACTAGAGCGGGTACAAGTTTCGTACATTGTTGCTTATTATGGAAGCATATCCCTCCCTTTTCCTTTCAAGAGTGTATCAACGTAACATTTCAAGTTGCTCTCCTTGCATTTTTGCGACGCGACCCAAACTACCTCTCCTTCCGTTACGTAAAATTTTTCGTGGTCCCTCATCTGCAATATTTGTGAGTTCAGCGAGACGTATTTATGCGTCTCGGATTTTTGTCTGCGCGGAGTTTTGAAGCTGCACTTACCACGGCTACCACAAATACCAGAGTTCACTTTCTTCATTAAATCATAAATTTGCTCTTTCCATTGCGGTTTAAGGTAACCATGTGGGATTCAAAATCATTACTGTTCCCAATTACCATATCAAATTGATATACGAAACATTTATCGTCAAACGAAGAACTAAATCAAATTAATTGAATAACTAGCACTATGGTATCTTTAGAGTGTACGTTTAACAAGTCAAAATAACACACTCGTTGACAGTATACAAAGGAATGAAAATGTGGTAAAACCTACAGAATGAAATATTTAACCTCACGCGGCGACGTTTGACCTTCCCCACAAAGAGAGAACTAATTCGCGTCATGGTCGCCACTATAATATCGGACTCATAAAATGTTATGTCCTCATGCATACTGTATTGCTGTTTGGAATGAAGTCATTCTCTGAAAAACAAGTCAATTTCAACGCTCATTTGTTTTCAGATGAATTAATACAGCTATATAGAAATTAACTTTTATCCTAAACAATGCGTAATATGTCAGTACCGCACGTTGGCCTTTCAGAGCCTAATGCTTCTTAATATCACTTTACTTGAAGTCTGTGGACATAGATTTACTGCGACATATGACACATTATGCATCTGCTGACAGCATTTCCTGGAGGGAGGTATCGGTCATTCTGACCCAGGTGCGCATACTAGAGATGTGTATTGTCCCGACGGACAGCTAAGTTTCCTTTCCTGTGCAGTTCATGATCTATCTTATGATCAACATATTTTCGTCCGCAAAATATCTAACAACCTGTTTCGTATTCACTCAGACAATACAGAATAATATGACTCTGCTATGACATTTGTTTACTCTCAATACCTTCACTTTACAATGGAGAGAATAGTCATTTCTTTATGAAGCTGACAACAATGCGAATACTGGAAGTAAAACGATCAATTGTTAGTAAACATGTCACAATGATCGTTATGGAATAGATATTATACTGACTTAAACTCACACCCAAATATTCTACGTTTAAAATGTACGGAGAACCATTATGAATAATGCCAAAAACGTTTGAGGTCCATAATGCATTTTTATTTAAATTTTTACGTAATTCTACATCATTTCACTTGATTTCTGATTATTATCTAGAAACTAAATATTCTATGATCAAATGTGCAACAAAAACAAAGAGCCATCCAAAACAATTTTTGGATTTACGTTGTGATTTGCTATACTCAAACCAGGTTATGTGATACGACAGTGTGAGTCCAAAATACTTCAGATTCATTGGGATGGTCCCTTGCTTGCTTCCGGAGAGCAAATTATTTTATTATCCTCCACGTGGTCTTACGCAGGTTGTAACTGCTTTTTTGACAATAAAGGTTATTTGTTCATTTTGTAACATAAAATTCAAACGTAGTTCAAGAAGCTGACATTCTATCGAAAGAAAAATTTATTTTTTCTCTAATAGTTAAAATTTCATCGCCTGAACTGTCACTAGTCAGGGTTGTGGGAAGAGCACGACTTACTTGATCATATCCCTGATTATCGTATGTACACGTTTGATAATGAGTAGTATGATCAAGTAGGTCGTGCGGTATAGTCAACTTCACCTACACTACATGTATTCTAGATGGTGTTTGTGAAATTCAGCACTGCTGGCTAAACGTTCACATGCCAGTGAACACGTGAGGGGTATTATTCATATCTCAACGTTCAAATTATCTTCCTGGTCTAATAAAACGGCTATAGAACATGTACTGGGTCTATTCCCGACAATCAAACCGAAAGGAATGGAGGCTCTTGTTTCGAGACCACAGCATCACGGTGCTGTATCCTGTGTAAATACAAAAGGGACAATTTCAAACCTTTTGATAGGGACATTTTGTGTTTTGACCGTCTTTAATCATTCACATTTTTCGGATTTATATTGAAGTGTAAACTACTAGCTGAACTTACCCTGTGTTACCAGGGAATGTAAATTGGTTTTTTACCTGCCATATTACATAAGTTTGATTATTACAAAAATCTCAATTAAAAAACTGGGGTAGAAGAAATTATAAACTATTACAATTGTATTTGTAAATAAACCAGGCGACCCTTCACACGGCAGTTTTGGTTGACATACACTAGCACTATGAAGGTATCTTAATTATTTCGTGATAGCAAAGAAATTTTTTTAAAATCTGAAATTACCCCTTTAAATTGCGATTTCGATACAATTCTTAAAGATGCTCTACAATCCAAAATAATATCTCATCAAAATTTCAAATTCCTTTATATTAACGTCGATATCAGTCAGGATATCCCAGTAAACATTACCACCACTTCTCTCCAATTAAATAGCAATTAATCAAAATTTCAGATTTTTAAAGTATATATTATTTGACAACATTTATCTTAACTTAAGATGATATGTCAATTAGTTCGTTAACTACGGTAAAAATAATATACTATGTCATTAGCGCGAATGACGTAAAGCCAAAAACATTTTTACCCCTTTAAACCCATAAAAACAAAATATCGTCAACCCAGAAACCCATTTCTAGATATTAAAATTAAAAATATTTACATACAAAAAGTGTGATATCTCAATTACTTTGTAAAATCGAAAAATTGCAAAATGCATTATACAATAAAAAATTTTAAATCTGGAAATACGAAAAATTCTTAATTAGTGACCCTCTACCATACAAAAGAAATTACAACGATTCCGTTCAAATTACCTCTTATAGTTTTCTCACTGTGTTGATTACAGTCAAACACTGCATACAACATTAGATAACTGACTTATGAACAAGTAATTTTCTTTAGTTTATGGTACATTTTCCAACTACGAAGCGAATAAAAATAATTGTTTTCTCTCGGCAACAATTCTCCAATTCCAGCCTCTCTTGCCGACAATCTGGTCCGATATAGTGCTAAAAGTCAAATAGTACTTTCACGATAATGAGTGAATTTCCGTGCGCGAGGAGCGGATAAATGTTAAAGACAGATAAAAACTATGAATCGTCGGACAGTTCAACACAATTTCATCAAATATTATAAATATCCATAGAACTGATTAGATTTTCATTTCTGTAAACATTTATCTTCATACATTAAGAAAACCTTTAATTTATTTACGTATTTATTTCTCAAGATGAAACCTGTTTTCGTAAACAAACCACAGACATCACGTCCTGTAGTGAAAATACGACATGAGACTTTGAAACGGAATGATTCTATCAAAATGCCGCTCCCTGCTACATCATGTCTTATTAGTATTTCAGTTGTGAAATGACTGAATGGAATACAAAATGAAGAACTAATAGTTAAAGGATTGTCAGTCCAATGGCACAAACAAACAAGACATCCTTTTGAAACAAAAGCAGAAGCTCTCAGAAGTGTTAATTTGAATGGAGAATGGAACGAGGTAAAAGTATGGGAGCTTTAAACAGATGCAATATTTCCAGACACTGACTTCGACTGTCGCGGAAGATCTCAGTTGCTTTCATTAACGGTTTTTGCTCCTTCGTAGTAAGATGAAAATAACAAACAAATACGGTCCCAAACAACTGATTCAGAAGTGTGATTTACAAATCATGACCTTGATGATATAGCCTTGCCATCGAATGTGGAGGGACATGTTTGGATTCGAATTGTTATGACGTATTAAATTATTAACTTTAACAACATTTTCAAACTTACAAATATATTTCCATCACAACGTTTCGTCATTGGTTTGAAACTTCCTCAGATGATGCTTCTTTGACAATAAAGTTTATTTGTTTATGTCTGTATCTTATTCAAACTGCATCCTCATATTATCAATGAAACCACTTTTCACATTCTTTGGTCCTGTGGTAATAGTTGTGCCGTTTACGTCTGTTATAATTATATTAGAAAAAGGTCGTTTAAGTTAACAATTTAATAACTTAAAAATGTACTTCAATCACAGTTACGAAACGTCGTTAAAGATAAAAATATAATTGTGACAGATGTAAACAGTAATACAATTATTTTCCTTCAGTCATAATTAATGTCTTTGAATGTTTTAAATTTCGTGTAAATATGTAGCCGTAACAGAAAAAACTTTTGTTTGCGGTATTTTTCTGTTAATCTCATATATCTTTTCCATTGATATAATTTATTTTTATTCAATGGTAAACAGAAAAATCAATTGCGTATTTCCCTTTAAAAAGTAAACAAATTCACAAGAAAATTGTGAATACAAACTTTCACGCTCAGGTAGTCATCAACTTCAGGTACGCTGTGGTCGCTCACATTCCTGCACTATACAATTTACAAACCGATAATGAAGTTTATTTCACATGGAAAAAGTTGCCTTTCGATGAGATTTGGTATTGAAGTAAAGAGACACTTTGATCTTCAATAAAAATTTATTACCTTGTTTGAATCTTTCAATTTAGAAAAATTCAATAAACCCCAACAAAACTTTGTTGGAAAAACTCCAGTCTTCAAATCGTGTCCGAAATGCAGAAAAGAATTTATTTCCAGTTTTAGTCTCTACTTCACGAAGTGGTGAAGTATAAAATGTCATAAATACAAAAGATAAAATATAAATAATCTTATTGACTGAAAAGTACATTAAACATTTTTTATGTAAAATGGAAGAACACACTGAAACGAATTGAGATTTACAACGGTATCGAATGTAAAATCTTCTGCCTAGTCTGATATCTAAAAATTAAAATCACGTCTTTTTCTCCTCGTGAGGCACATCACACCGTCCCAGAGTTGCACAGGGATGAGTTTCGAAAAGGTGCCCGAAACCAAAAAATAATCTAACATGTTACTGTAAAACTTACGTTCTAAACCATAGTTTTAATTTCGAATGAAGTAGATATTTTTGGTCAAATATAAATAATCCGACGAGACGTATCTAAAGTTCATGAATATCCAAGCGGTGTATGTGTTGAATTATTTGCCAATACGTTCTTTGATGTAAAATTCTACCTTAATATCTTCAGGTGTAGCAGTATTAATTATAAACGATTACTCGATATATCCTGAAAGTAGAAACATAGAAACACCAAATTGAACTTTCAAAAACTTAAAAAACAAAAGGCAATAAATAGTAATAAAGTTTTTCCTCTTTATTTTTTCAAAACACGAATGTTTGTTATGGTAGTAGTAACAGTGGTGTGCCTATGATTTACATCAGCTTTCCTTCCATCACTGAGGTCATTGTCCGTGTTGTCATTAGAGTGAATTCGTGAAGATGAATAAAAATGACGAACCTGCTGTTTCAATAGACATTGTAAGTGAACCTCGTGAGTCAGATTCTATAATTCTTGCATTTCTATCTTTTTAAACTCGTTACATTATCGGAGGAAAAACTAAGCGATATACCACTTTAAATTGATATACACCACATATTATTTGCTCCAGAACAAATACTTGAATCTATAAACCGTAGAGGGAAAATTACATGTCTTATTTGACCCTTAATACTGCCATTAAAATATTTTTTTAAAGAAAGCAGATTTAACTCAATAAATTGAAAATATAATATTATTGATAGAGTACTTTTAGTAAAGGATCTTTCACACGAAACATTCAGTTACACTTCTGTTCTTTTCACTGCTCACTGTATCGGTGATGAGGGATACAAAACTTAACATCTGTGATACATATTTACGACTTCATTGATTTTTATTTAGTTTTGTTCTTAATACATAAAATTATCGGAATAAAAGCCTTCACTTTCTGAAATCAACTCATAGTTTTTTTTAAATTTATTGTCAAAAAACAGTACAAGCTGCGTACGACCACGTGGAGGACAATAAACTAATTTACTCTCCGGAAGCAAGCAAGGGACGTATTCCATCAAGGACACTACGAGGGAATGTTTCTTGAAAATAGCAGAGGTGCCCAACCTCAAGAATTGCTTTGTCGCGTTGCTAGTGTGCACCATTAATTGATCAAAGTTGTCTTCTGAAAAGTATTGATTAGTCCGTCGAGACTTTCTGGGTTGTGGTGGTTCAGTCCATTTTCACTGAGATTTTACGGAGATATTTTTTACTCCAAACCCAAGCTTGGAAGGGTCGGAAAAGCTTCTTTGAAGGAATGATTCTTTGTTTTTAGCAAAGGCGCTCTTATAATCTTCTTACTTACAGAACTCCGGCCTCTTCAACTGTTTTTGCCAATGATGGATTGCAGGTACAGAAAAAGAACGGACTCGACTCTTTCGTTTAAATGTTTAGTTCGTCAGCATTTCTCTCGAAAAAATGCAACGTAAAAATCCCCATTTCTTCTGAGATCAAAATTTTGACACGAGCAGTATCACGTGAAGCTGCCTCAAACTCCCCTAATTACAAATTAAGATCATTAATAACAAGAAAATTATCCAAAAATATTGCATCATTGCTCATAAATGTTTCGACTATTTTGACTACTAGGTGTTACGATAATTTTATCAGTGCATTAAAAAGATTTAGAATCTCCACCATTGGAAATGTCAAAAGTTAATGAGTTGAAATAATTGATTAAACTTAAAGATAATAAATAAATATTTCAACTCTTTATTTTTTTATTTTTTTCCGTTCACATCACTTCATCATTATATGTAGAACCTCGGGCATAATTTCAGCCTGTGACCCATACATTCCGGAACCTAATGTATTTTAACAGAACACTGAAAATTCTTGCTGAACAGACATTCTATATTAAACAATTTACTTGCATCACTGCTTTTAAACAACAGTCGTAAAATATTACTTCTAATCTCGTTTTACTTGTTGTTCACCATAATTTATAAATTTTTGGGTGTTTGAAAGTGTATTTGTTTGATACACAAATGTACACAGTTTGGCGTGTACTCCTTAAACTTGGAAAAATTGTGTGAAACCGTCTTGAGGAGACCGTACAATACGTTACATTTTTACCCATTAATCACGAACGTAAATTTGCTATGAAAGCTATATATGAAGGAAATATCAATTCATTGTGTGTGGTCGACGCTATGGACGGCGAGTAGATGTAGGGGCGTAACAGTGAAGAAAAACCACAATAGTGAAATTGTGTGCAATGACTTGGAAAAAATTCAAACTCCCTGATGGTGTCGAGTATTAGTTCACTTGCAGTATTTGTGTAATACATACTCGGATAGAATTATCATCAAAATGTTTTGATAATTCACGAGATGGGCATATTGAACGTGAAAGGAGGATATTCGTATTCTACTGGGTTTGATGAATTAATAGTGTAGAGAGGAAAAAGCGGTCGAATGGTTTCCGGATCCTCTCTTCCTGGACGCGATAGGCTACTGCGCTCCGATGGGATGAAGAGTAGTGACGTGAACATGTAGACTGCCGGATGGACGGATGGATGATCGGACAGCGAAAGGGTTTCAAAGCAGGAATTTGTCACAGAATTTGGACGGTAGGAAATGAAGTTTCGTTTGTGGTAATGGCAAAGTTTTATCCACCCTTTCAAAATCAACGGAAGGAAATTATCACGGAAATTAGTATTTTGGAAGTACTTCAATCTGACAAAAAATTTACGAAACTGATTTGCAGTACTACATCGTTAATGTAGCTCATTATAATATAATATTAGTTCTTGGACTGTTAATAATTCATACTGAATAATACTAAGTCCATCCAGAAATTAAGAAAAAATAGGTACATGAATAACATTATCAGCCAAGAACCATATTGAGGATTGTAGGACTATATTTCAAAAACATTTATATCTTAATAGATATTTCTTCAAAGGAGTGCAAATTCACACATCCTACTTTATGGAAAATCAAAATTCACATTGATTAATTGTAAATGGGAATTATTGTTATCTTTTCATGAAATAATGTTTAATTTAGACGCAGTTTTAAGAATTTAATAGCGTTACGACCACAATAAGTTGGGTTTTGTTAAAATCCTTAAAATACGCCCGTTAAAAAATACTTATATTTTTTAAAGGAACGCAGTTTAGTAAAATAATTATTTTAATTAAAGTAAAATTATTGTAATTCACAGTGCATTGTAATTAAAGTAAAATACATAAAATGCACGAATAAAATGAAGAATAGCTTTTAACACATCAGTAATTTTCTTATTAGAAAAGAAAGTATTTTAGTTACGTAGTTTTCCTTAGTTTTCGAATCTTGGAATTTAAAATAACAGTTACATATTTCACCAACTGATTTGATTTCTAACAGTGGACTTAAGGTTTAAAAACGCACATAAAAAACGCCGTTTAAAAAAATTATACTTCGGAATATTTCTTATATGGGGAAATTTGGACTGGAGCGTAATTTTAATAAAAAAAGTATGTACACCTACCACATAGGAATTGAAATTGTTAATAAAATTTGCAACATTTATTCATCCATTTATGAAATTTGGAATTTTGTTTAAGATGTATTTTTTTTTAATTTGATAATTATAAAGGCTATAACTCAGTATTGTTAGTTTGCAAAACAAGTGCCCGCAAAAACCAAAAGGTAAAAATGTTGAATCGCATCGATAAAGCGCGCGACTGCGTAGAGCCACTAAACGGACTCGTCAAATGTAACTTTTAGTAGTTAGTCTAAACATGAAATAACAGAGGTAAGCATGGGTGACGACTAATCCAATTATTTTGTCTCTGTTTTAATACTTCATTATCGAGAAAGATAATCATTCTTGACAAAGCCGACACAATATGGATTAACTATATGTCATTCCACAGAATCAAATGCTTATGCACTAGTAAAATTGTGCCACGGCATTGCTCCATTGAAACATTTTCTCGTTCACATAGAATTGCTTTCTAGCATACATGAATTACATCACAGTATTTTTCTGATAACATCTCTATTAGCATATCTNTATATATATATATATATATATATATATATATATATATATATATATATATATATATATATATATAAGTTAATAATAAATAATAACGTCCTAAATACATTAGATGTAATTTAATGTTAAGAGATAGTATTAAATTATGTATTTTATACCCACATATATGGATATATTATTTCCTCTAATTCATTTATCAACCCTCACCGACGAGGAAAATCGTACGCATCATGAAAATCTATTTGAACACTAGGCTACTGCGAAACATATTGTTTTAATCATTATAAAGAAAACTTAACGGCGAAAATGAGGATTATTTGGGTAGTTTCATAATTTTTCTATCATTGTTGGTAGCAATTGTTCACTCGGAGTCCTGTTAAGTAGCTTTAAAAATCAGGATGAAATACGTATCTGAAGACCAACAAGAAAGACTTTTGCGGATACACCTGCTACATGACACCTCAGCAATTCTAAGAGCACTGTTATATGAGCAATTCGCTGATACAGATACTGCTATGTAAGCACTTCGTTGTATTAGCTGACATCAGATTAAAACAATAACACCGATCGAAGGGCTCTAGTTCAGACAAGGTTTTGTTTAGCTGGAACAGAGTACGTTCTCCCCGTCAATCTTTTCATGTAATCATTCCGACAGTGTAATTAAAAGAGTTTGGAGGTCTCTCAAGTCAGCGATAATATTTCAGAAGTTTTCGTGTTTGTTGAAATAATATATTCTATTAGTCAGAATTTAGAAGACATTTAGCATTTCATTTGCTGATTTTAAAGGAATCAGAAAATATAATCAGCTTATACCATACGAAAAGGAAAACTAAAGTAAAACCTTTATTTTTAGGATATACTTTAGGATTTTAGATATAATTCAACTTCTAATATATCGTATAATTCATTTCTGAAATGTAACTTTTTGGAACAATTCCTTTCTCTCCCATTACACTTGACTTAGCATTACCGACACATCACTTCAGAGCTTCGTTCAAGTTCCCAAAATTTCACCAGAAACAGTTTCGCGACCCCAGTGTCTAGTGACGGGCAAGACTTATTTGTTGAAATAATTTTTATGATTAATGATCGAACAATTTAATTTTTTTTAATGAATCTTCTTCCAATAACTCCCCATATATGAACGTAACAATACAGAAAGGAAATTGAACACAGCAACTTCTTAAACATTACTTCCGAAGAATTATCTTGTAACGGCGAGTGAAGCGTTATTTCAACGTATTATCGAAGCCGAGCAGAGTCGTTTCGGAAAGAGCTCGTAAGAGGATAGAGTTAAAAGCGACATAATGTTGGCAGACATTCTTCAATAGCTCCGCAATTTCATCGCTGATTGTCTTGGCGTGGTGTAGGCAGGATCCTGGACGGATATCCTCCCGATGCTTCTGGGCACTGAACAAAAGAGCCACGAGGGCGGACGCGGAGTCGCCGCCACCGCGATGCGTCACTGTTCCCCCCCACCACCACCACCACCACCACCGCCGCCGCCGCCAAGGTTCCGCGCCAGTAGCGCTTCCCTCCCTTGGTCGTCCCTTTGGTTGGCGGTGGTGCCGAGTGTGGCAGGGCGAGCGGGCAGAGGAGGAGGAGGAGGACGACGACGGGCGGCGACCGCGCCCTGCGAAATTCCCTTCGAGGTGCTGCCCGCCGCCGCCGCCGCCGCCGCCGCCTCCACGGGGAACTCTTGCTTTCCGGCTGACAGCTGCCCCGCCCCGGCGGAAAGGAGCTTCTGCGCGCGGGAGTCACGCCACGACTTATTGGATGTTTCACGCGAGAATGGAATGAAACTCTGTCGATGACTCAATGACAAGGTTTTTGTTTTCTTTTTATGGCGTTAGAAAAATTACCACCAATTTACATGGAGAATTATATAGCATCCTCGCTGGGAACAGAATTCAGATTACACTGAAGTGTTGGATGGGAGAATTTTGCTTTAGTTTTTTCGGAATTCATTTTTCAAATTTTCAGAGTTTAAAATGATTGATGTGAACCTAGAATAATACAAGCTCGTTCCGTATTTAAACATTTTTAACTTAACTGAAGCAACTGTTCACCGGTATCCACGTATATCTCATCCACACCGGATTCCAAACAAAGTTCAGTGTATAAAACTTTACGAAGTTACGTTTCGAATCTTTGCATTTTTTGCATTATCATGGATTTGCATTAATTTTAAATCAAGTAAAATAATATTTCCCCAATTTTTTAACTAACAAATTATTAGCAACAAATAAAAAGAGGTTTATTTTGGTAGACTTTAAATTCTAAAAAATTGCAGTATTTAAATAAGTTTAAACAACAGTACAATCATTTGTTTCATTTTAAAATGGTTTAACTACATTAAATGTTCAAATAGTGTTTTCTACCTTTGCAACTCGTCTCGTGAGGAGGCGATTCTCCTTTCTTAACCGTCAAGGTAAAAAACTTCTCTTTTTACCTTTCGTTGTTGGATCCCCGTGTCCTTGATAGAGTGTTTCCGTCTCCTTGACGTCTTTCTCGTTTCTCGTCGCTGTCACCGCAGGGATTTGGAAGAAAATCAAAATGAGGTACGAGGAAGTGAATTTTTAGTGACATCTACAATCCAGGAAAGAGAACAACTTGCCTTTGCTAGAAATTTCCTCCTGTTTGTTCACCAAGAACATCTACCTTTGTTCAAAGACCGAACTTATATGTTTTATTTTCCATAAAAATAATGAGTAATATTCTTATTAGCGAGTTCTAAGGGAACGGTTTCAATATATCAATTTATTCTTCAGTTACAATTATTTTAGTTTTAAATCACGAGGATTGTCATCGCTAACTGAATCCCATTTATATACACAAAGACAGAACAATTGTTTAAAAATCTTGACTATCAAAACATCACAATTTTAAGAATTTTTAAATAAAATGTGAGTAGCATACTATATAACTCATGTATCTACATTGCACAATCCAGTAAACCAAATAAAGTTACAAAAATTTTAGGTATGAGAAGGATGTGAATAATAATACGTTTACGCATACAACTCAATCTCAGATATAATTTTTAAAACAAAATATTTAGAAGTAAACCCAAAAAACTAATACCTCTCTAACTTAAAGACAATTCTGCATCGTTAAGTATTGACAAGATTGTAAAAGTTTCCCTTAGTTATTTTCTACCTCCAGAGACAATCATGTCTATTATACGTATTATTTTATATTTGTTGGACTACATTCTCCATCATGTTCCGAGACGTTATCACTTCACATTCAGTAGGTATATTTTTTTCAATAATGGTTCTGAGAATGTATGACGACGTGTAGTTTTTTAATTTGTGAATTTGTTATGGCGTATGTCCAATACTCTATTGCATTAACATTCAACCGCTAATTTAGTAATATGATAGTTTTCTACCTATTTTTCAAGTAGTGAAAAAGCTGGCCTATTCAACACAGGTATCGTTCGGAAAGCTTATAATTTACTGACACTTGCATTTGCGAAGTAAATCTCAATATATTATTAACAACGATTGCGAACGCCATAAAATTACTAAATACTGTTTTAGAAAACTGATATAACATGTTTTTACTTTAGCAATTCTCCAACGCCTCTTTCCGAAAACTTTACTGTAGCTCAAAAGAATTTTCTTATCTAATATTTCTAGCATACGTTTTTACTTGGCAGTGGACAGAACAGCGATAGAAAGATTGATGGAGTTGCCTTTCTAGAATACTTCTTACAAAGCAATTCAATATGCCTCAATTAGTTTATTCACTTTTTACAATCAAACCATAGTCACTACACACTTTACAACATGGATTGTGATTTAAAACCATTACTTAGAAACTGAACATTTATATTAATCTTCCATCAAATTACAGATCTAAATATTTTTAGAGCAATTTTCTGAGATTATTCCGCCGAGAAAAATATTGGGCAATAGAACAGTGAGTATTGGGAGAAGAAAAGTGACTTCAATGGAGTTTCATTCAAAATTGTGTTACTACCTGACTTTCCGAAAAGCAATTTCTGATCATTGTTGATGTTTTGTGATCAGAAAACTTCAATTTGCTATATTACTTTCCTAGGTTGCTTACAATGTAGTATAATCGATGGATACGCTTTCTTACAATAAAACAAAGGTAAGACATCGTATTTCTTACGCTGAATTCGTAAGCAGCATTTCACGATTTTATGTAGTTCACTACGGAGTCTGTTCCTCATGACACCAGTTCGTCGACATGATGTTTATGATTTATTCTCTGCCATGTGTACTTATTGCCTGCGAAAGGAAAGTGCAGACGATATGTTTCAAGAAATAAATTTCTCTGGCATATTTACGAGCAAAGGAGTCCTGCAGACGTTAACATTTGTATACCTGTAGTCACAAATAAGAAGCAGACTTTTACTGTTTGATATGCAAAAAAAGAAACCAGGAATTCATACATATGTGACAAACCAGTAGAAAACCGCTCACGCAGAAATCGCCGACGTTGAGCCGACTTTCCGCGTATTTCGTCGTCTATATCGAGTCGAAAGACGACGTCGTATTTCCTGGAAATTGAAGTCGAGCCAACGTCATTATGCGCCGTCGAGACGACGATAATAAACCACGTTGTTTTGACGTCGAGATCGAGTCGAAATTCGACGTTGAGATGACTTCGTTATACGACGTTGAGACGACTCAGTTATATTATTATTATTATTATTATTATTATTATAAGGCATATGATGTGATAAATCATGAAAAATTAGCTACAAGTTTAGAAAAGATAGGAATTACATTAAAATTGCTAGAGAGTTATCTAAGTGAGAGATCCTTTACAGTAAAAATTGAGAATAACTATAGTAATAGAATAAATATAGATAAAGGAATTCCACAAGGTAGCTTTCTGGCTCCATTGCTTTACATTACATATGTGAATGATGTAAAAGAATGTTTTGAAAAGTGTAAATTCTTTATATATGCCGATGACAACTTAATTATATCTTTCAACAAAGATCAGAACAAAGCAATACAAGTGTTACAAAAAGAATTTGAGGATTTCCAAAAATGGACCCATGATAAAGGTTTCACCATCAATCATTTTAAAAAAATAGTACATATAACTACCTCACACACAAAAAGAATGGAAACAGAAATAGTTTTTCATAACAAAAAGTGAATTCATCAAAATTATCAAAATTGTATATGTTCAGAGAATATTGAGCAAGTAAACAATATAAATTACTTAGGAATTATCATTGATAAGAATTTTTTATGGTGAGACCATACTTTGAATATAGAAAAAAAACTAAGAACTTGTATATGGAGGATGTACAGAATAAAAGAAATAACACCAAAGCACATACATAAATTAATATATTTTGCACTGTTTAAATCAGTTCTAAGATACGATATCACCATATGGGGTTCAACATCAAATTCACACATAAGGCACTTAAATGTTTCAGTAAAATCAAATCTAACAATATTAGCGAAATGTATAAAAAAGAAGAAATTTTAAAAATAAACGAGTTATATGAATTTGAATTGTTATCAAAAAATAGGTTTAAGAAAAATTTACTAGAAATATATGAACACAAATATAAAACAAGGAAAAGGTATAATTTTCATGTACATACCTACAGTATTTAATAAATATGGAGAAATAAAAATAGAGTATATGACACCTAAAATATTAAATAATTTACCAGACAGTTTGATTGAAATAGAAAATAAATATAAAATTAAAAAGAAATTTAAAAAGTGGATGGTAAACAATTATAAATAAAAATTATATAAAAAGGTAAATATTAGGAGAGTGAAGAAAGTGGTAAAATCCATTGAAATATAAATATTAGAGAATAAAATTTTAAACAGCAGTAGTAGATTAAAATAAAAGGAAAAAAAGAATAAATATCTCTCTGACAAGTTCAAGAGAACTTAGAGAGGTTTTTTGGAGTATAATTGTTAATAAGAGAATTTGTTTGATGTATTACATTCTCAGAACTAAAAATGTATGTATTTAAAAATTCGAATGACAATAACCTTGCAATTTGGTTGTAATTTCATTACGTCTATTATATTTTTTATGTTATTTCATTTCATTTTTTGTTTAATGTTAATTGTAATATACATGTTTGAAAATACGTTTGTAAAAAGGGATGTAATATATATATTTATAAAATAATTCATGTAAAACTGGAAAATAAATTTCAATTATTATTATTATCGGAATCAAATTCGCAATTTCGACCTTCCGTCTTTCACGGTCATCTGGTAGTGGAAGTTGGAACTGTACTTGAGTGCATTTTTCGCTAAGAATTAATTTTGCCGAGAACATCCTGTCTTTAATTTGTTTACTGAGATTACTATTTTACTATTCACGGTACCATTAGTAAGACAGAGAAATACAAGAGGATAAAAACAATTATCACCGTTGCAGTAGCTCAGTGTTAGCGTGCTCGCCTTGAGATGGAAAGGACCCTGGTTCTAATAACACCGTATTCGGACTTTGAAAGACGGAGATTGGAAAACAACGTTCTTAGAGGATTGTGTCACAAGTCATAGAATATGATGGAACAAGGTAGGACGACGGATAATATCCATAAAAGTTGTAATAAAAATGATAGTTCAACATTTTCAAGAACGTCGTGTGACGACGTTGTTTTGGCGTCGTTACCCGGCGTCAAATAAGGGTTTTTTTTACGACGTCGTGAAGACGCCGTTCTCCGACATGCGTACGTGTTGGCAACGTCTTCACAATTGTGTCTCGACTTTTACATTCCACTCAAGAGCGAAATAAGAGAGTCCTTTCGGGACTCATATTTATTGAAATTTGATCACTTTTGTTGGACCGAAAGTTATCACACCGACTTTTACTACGTAACTATGAACCACAGAATTACGCTGGATATAATGCAAATCCTACTGGACATGGCTTTATTTGTTGGTAACCATTCGGCTCTCTGCGGGCCTTGTCTGGGATGGGTGGCTATTACTCATGTTACACTGGGGTCGAGAAAGTGATCTGAGATTACTTTCAATTATATTCTATACATTTACCCGCGTAAATTTCGATTTTAATACATTTTTACCAACAAATTCACGAATAGGTGTCGAATCGAAACATACGTATGTGAATAGTTGATAAATAATTGAAAATATTTATATACGACTAGCTAAACCCATATGATCTATTCAAGTAGTCAAGTTTCACACTTTTCAAAGAAATGAGTCAAGTAACGACTTTTCTTGATGTAATTTTTCAATTCCGTTTTCACTAAAAAGAAATAAAATAATGGAAACTCTCAGGCACTTAATTTAATGCTCTAACATACGATACTCCATTTGTATGACTTGCTCCATTCGGTTTTGCAGAAAAGGAACAAAAATCTAGGGGACATTTGCGTATTAATGGATATGATGATGATGATGATAGATATATAAAGAAAACTGAGTCTTGAATGAGCTTACTCGTAGAGACATCTGACCTCACATCTAATTTAAATATAAATGTTTAATTGAAATTATTGAAACAGATTTGTTTCAGAATTAATACAAAAGATTGAATCAGGATATTGATGGAACTATATTCGTTCATCTTCCCGGAAAATTAATTGTTTCCTCTTATATTCCTAAGATTTCCCCTAGACATTTCTTCTCACTATTAACAATTTCGATTATGCTCAAAATGATAAAAGTTGAAGAGGAGAAATTTTACAAAACTCGTCCGAGTTATTTTCGTACACACATATGCATTAAATATTTTGGCTCCAGTTATGTTTGAACAGCTTATGGTGGATAATTTTCTTCCCACGAATTAACTTTCCACACATTGATACATGATTTTACAGTATATATTCTGAAGCAAAACAGAAACACTACTGACAGTAAATGTTGTAATGTCGCTTTTGTGAAAAAATTCTTTTAACATTAACTTCTTTTCGATGAAGTCACATCTTCAGTTTAATTCCTAATTCCATTTTCAATCCAACTGCCAACTTCCCACCTGATACGAGATGGTTACCCTCTGCTATCAATGAGCACAGAATATCACACACGAAGATGTAGGGAAACCAGGGACCAATCCCACATTAAGTTAAGCCCCTATAAACTTTACAGACCATCAGAAGCGCATAGTAGCTTTTATCTTCACGAGACAACGATCACCTCTGTGCCTATTACACAGAATTTATTGTGCACATCGTCTTTAACCAGCATGGATTTGGCAAGAACATCTGGATCCAGCACTTGATTACACTTTCACTGCAGGGGAGTTACGTCCCATATAATTTGTCAACTCTTCTTTACGACACTTAATACTTTCGACGGAATGTTGCGGGGACACAATTTATTTTCCATTGTCTCAGAGTTACTAGAATGGATCGTAAATTTGTGGGGCAATAATGTGTCTTCATTGAACCTCAGGTCAGAATTTTTATCAAAACCCAAAATAATATTGATCAAATCGAATAGATTTCTTTATGTAATACAATTATATAACTTCCTTATTTCAATAAAATATTGGTTTTATAACTCAAAACTAAACAATCTAGTATTATAATTTTGAAAAAATCTGTACACTTTTAATTTCTCTTGTTTTACGTATCGTAGCAATAAACATTTCTTAATTTAAAACTTAGCGTTTTATTTTTCCATTTTGTATTTTCTTATTAGGATAGTTTTAAACTAGAGTAGTATTTGAACTTTTCCCTTAAAAAAAGGAACAGCATTATTTCATGGTAAGATAAAACATTATGAAATTTAATTTGCATTGGAAGTTACCTACTGGAAAGAATATTGATTCTTATTAAGATTGCCACACATCGTAACCAGTGATAATATCTTTTCCACCGTGAATAGTTCCAGAAAGCTGCTTCTTTTCCCTGCAGAAGAAATACGACTAAAGAGAGACCAGAAAAAGAAGACAATCTTATCATCATAGACTTGGTGCAAGGAATTCTGAAGTCATCTAAAAATAATAGCTTATACTCGTGTTCCTCTGTTACCCAGTTTAAATACCGAGACATTTCTCAAAATTATGAATAAATGTATGGAAAATAAATTTCAAATATCGTTCCCTTTCCTATTTCATTATTCGTTCTTCCGGTGACAATTATTTGCCGATATAAAAATGAATTGGGTTTTGCTTAGCTAAGATGAAAATGAATTTCTTGTGCATAAAGACATTCCAAACAATTCTTAGTAAAGTAATAAATATGTTTTCCGAAAATACGGACATAGTCTTGTAGTCTTTACTATTCTTCAAAGGAGAGTTTCATCCAAGATCTAAGAATCTTTTTCTTCAGGTCTCAAATACTGACCAGCAACCCGCCAAACACCCATGTGTATTTCCTTGGGAAAGCCTAGTCTACGCCTGCAGTGGTCTTAATATGCCGCAATCTTGATACACAGAATCTAAATTTCATTAGTCTACAGACCATTCTGCAAACCTAAGTAATGTAACGATTTCATGTGTTTCTGGACTCTACCTTTAGGTTTCTTCTAGGTCTCTATGTAATCTACGTTATCCCTAGGCTTTGAGGAGTCGAAGTCCGAAGAACACTTCGTTTGATAATCAATAGAATGTTTGGGATAACTTTCGGTCAGGTGAAAATGGCGACGACCCGGGAATCGAACCCGGGTCCCTGCTTTGATCGCAGGGGTGTTAACCACTACACCACTCGTTCGCCTTCCATAACTGAAAACCTCTTCCACCCAGACCTAGAGCAAAGCAGGGACCCGGGTTCGCTTCCCGGCCCGTCGACATTTTCACCTGACCGAGAGTTATCACATACCTTCCCCACGTGTAGAGTACACGGAAGAAATATGTACAATAGAATGTCCTGAATAATAATTATAAATATATTATTTCAGTTTTTATATCATACCCCTTTTGTCAAAGGGAAGGTCCATATTTTCGGAAAATGTATCTATTAATTTACTAAGAATTAATTGCAATGTCTTTATGCACAAAAAATTATTTTTTTATTACAATGAACACAGGAGTATGATAATATCATAATATACGTACTTGATAATGAAATTGTACTTTC
>NNCF01128137.1:1269881-1293408 GCA_002313205.1 Laupala kohalensis | reverse complement strand
ATATATATATATATATATATATATATATATATATATATATATATATATATATATATATATATATATATTAGTATTACTACTTTCCAGATGGGATCTGAACTAGAATTCATGACGTATGAGAGACTATACGTTATTTACGAGGATTTTAACAACATGCAAATACACAAATACGGCGAGTGTGATGTAGTGAGTAGTTCCCGTCAAGTAATTACGTTGCGGCGCTTAAAATGAGCCGCCGACTGCCTCTCGTTGAGAGAGAGAGACGAGGTGGAGGGCGGAAAGCAAGCCTTGAGAACACGACAGCTGCGAGGCTTAATTAATTATGCGCCGGCGACCCGTCACCCACCCGCGACTCACCCACCACCTGACGTCCTCCTTGACATCACCTGACGACTCGACACGCCACGCTTCGCAGATATGTTCATATGTTATCTGCATATATTTATCATCACATACTACATGGGATGCATTTCAAGATTAATATGCCACGGTATAAATGTTGACGTTTCCATTCACGGATCCAAAGAACTGGTCTACTTGTCAGAAAACTTCAATAAATTTGAGACTTTTAGGGACGTTTCTATGTTGCTCATTTTTTTATTATTGGTGTTAAAAAGCTTTTTCGGCTGCATAGCAACCATCGTCAGTAACATACACTGAGTGTTGAGGAATATTTTTGGCGAATTTTTGAGACTTTTAGGCATTAAACATTTATAGTTCTATTTTCAAATCATTTTTATTTAGAATTTGAAAAAAAAAAAGTTCTCAATTTAAATACAAATTATTCTTGTTTTTTTTCGAGATATTTTCCAACAACCTCTGTATTGCGGGTTATTTAAATATATATTTCAGATGTGAATTACGAAAAATCTCTCTTGATTAATATGTTTTATTTTCAAGACGAAAAAGAATAAGATGTGATGGGAGAAACACTTATGTTGGCTAAAACAACGAAGAGTTTTACATTAACATACAGAAAGAAGGCTGTTTTTGATCGTAAATCGCTAGGTAAAGACATCATCGAAAAGCTCAAATGAAGCAAAAAGTTCAATATTCCTCTTAATGTTTTAGTCTAAGTGCTAATCTTAATGAAAATATGCTCTCGTTTCGTGAATTCAATGACGCAACGACGCAAACTTGGATGTAAGAACGGAAGTTAAGCAATTGGAATGAAAATGTAAAAAAGATAGGCCCATTCAGCTGATGTCGAGAAATAGGGAAAAAATCAGACGTCAGCGTTTTCTCTTTCCTCTCTTTTTTTCATGCAAAAATTAAGACGTAAAATAAAAACACCTTTTAGAATCAACTTTCGTATTAAAATAAATCATAATAAACAATTTTTTTTTCTTTTTATCCTAATGTTAAATGGGATCTCACAGTCAGTAACACAATCGAGTAAGACAATGGGGTGTTAGAATGTGTTGTATGATTGGAGTCAGAGGTTTTGTGTCCATTACAGTTAAACGTATTTACGAATGTAAATTACGCACTTCGAGTACCATTAAATGGTTACTATTTCTCTAATTATTTTTTCTAAATATTCGTTACATAAATAAACAGATTAATTAATGAATCGAAATAAAAAGTATATTCCACCAAAATTTTTCAATGATAATCATTCATAATTCATAATCGTGTTCATTAGAAATTTCTTAATTCTCTCAGATTTCTGAGACACTGGAATAACTAATTTCTAGAAGATACAGATATTGATATTGATCGCTGCTCCAAAAATAATGACAGAAAGAGAATTCTGTGTGAATAGAGTTGTTGGTGGTATGAATAGCGAGCCAAACAAAATTCCACACTCAAATACGATTTCTTTAAAAGATCACTTTTTTGGTATCTCCTACTAAGTATTGTACAAAAAAGTTTGTTTAAAAGCTAATATAATCCATGTATGTAAATTATTAAAGAAAAGAAAATCTTTTTTTCATCTTCTTCGAAAGCTAAACACCGTCCTCTGTGATTATTGAATACAACCACGGAGTGCATGTTTGTTTTGTTATCTCTGCTCGCATCTACGTCAGGGTGAGTCTCCCAGGCATTTTTGAGCACGACTCGTACGACAGATAAAACTCCCACGATTAGCTCGTCTTGTAAAAGGGCTTTGAAGGGTATAGTTACTCGCTGCCTTCCTCAGTTCCTCTTTCGTGCGTGTTTTTTCTCTGTACATGCGCGTCCTTCATTTCATTCCTTCCCTTGCTACAGTTGAACAGAATGTGAACTCTCTACGCACGTCCATGAGCGACTGCGTGTATTGTTTTGTATTTTATTTGCATTTGAATTAGTCTCACTAAACTAATACAGTACTCTTGTGAATATTGTTCAATTTTTTAAAGAAAAATACTATCGTTGTACTTTAATTAGTTTTTAACTTTTTAAATGAAGTTTCGAACTGATTTATGTCAGAGACTATTTTGTAAATTTGTCCTAAAAATCTCTTCTAGAGCATAGAAAAACGAATACTAGCGATGGAAATACGTGTATTTCCTGTATCTTCAATTAACGAACATCTTACGATGAATGTGATGTCTTCAAAGTAAGATTTTACGTAAGAAAAACTTGAAGACAGAATAGAGCAACCTCAAGGAAATGAGGGTAGAGAAAGGACCATCAAAATAAACGTCAGCAAAGAGAAAAAAGCGGAGAAAGTGGAATAAAAAAGAAAAAAATGTATGGATGGGAGTTACCTGAAAATGGAAGAAAATTGGAGAAAAATAGAAGTGCACAGAAAAATTCACGAGAGAACCGAGAAGAAACAGAGGTAAAGTCTGTTCTTTCGCTGTATAGCCTTCCCATGATCGCCGTTCTCTCGTGCACGGAGGCCACAGCCCTCAACAGGGCTGCTTTGTACTCGTCCCTACTCCCCGTATTGTGGGTCAGACTTATCTGGAGCCCAGGAGAGGGGTTTGTTAAACTTGACTGGGTCTGCTCCTTAGACAAGATACTAGCGAATGGAGTATAAAGGTATCTTTCACAACGCGAGGTATTTTCAAACAGTTTTACTTCGAGCTTGAAAAAGCTGCACTTGTTGGAATCTTTCTCCCTTGATTACGTTCTGTCTCATTGGGTACATACACAGCATACGAACCCCTCTCATGGTATACACGATTCGCACTAGTTGTACGTACCAAATTCAATCGCAGATTAGAAAAAAACAAATTTATTTATAAGAACCATTTTCTTTATTTCCCATAAAAATCTCTACATTTTCAAAAGTAATCACACATCTTGGTCGAAAACAAAATAAATTGTAACATTGACACAATGGTTGACAAACCGTTACATAATTTGCGATTCTCTTCAGTTCATAAAACTAAAATGTATTCCTCTCCGCGAGTTTCATTAGAAATCTCTTCGTTGTTCCTGCTCTATCATTTGACAACCAAATATAAAAGTTTCTTCAATTTTCCGTTTTATTTGTTAAACGATATTACGTTAATTGGAGAAGATTTCTAGATTTAAAATAACAAGTCCTTAGAATATGACACTGAATCAGGAATACGGCGAACTACAAGTTATAATAACTTAACATATAAAACTAAATTCGACCTTGTTAACTGCCTCGCTCGATTTAAATTTACTGTAAATATTATACAGAATGTCTGACAAATACGTTTCTTTTCACAAATGTAACATCCATGTTGCTTCGTAAAAAGTTATATACCCGCAAAAAAAATTTCTAAATGATTCCCTGCTCTGGAAATCAATAAATAATACTGAATATCGATACTAACATTATAAATGAGGAGTGAGTTAAGTATGTAGAATATAAAAAGTATTTCAATTGTAAAAAAATTCGTCAACGAGGTTTTCATATTATTGATCTCTGATTATTTTTTTAGGTTGCACGATTACTACCAAATTGTTATATCGTGGATAAATATGTCACTAGAAGAGGTAATTTATTTGTTCCTTAAGTAGTTTTATATTATTTATAACTCGAGAATTAAACTTTTGTGTTATTAGTTCATATTTGAGACAAACGTTTTCTATATTTATTTAATTCCTTTTCACATGCATGAAAAACTTAAGAGAATCGCAAATTATGTGAAATTACTTTCGACAATACACATCATTTGTAGGCAATGAGATTTGATTTCTTTACTTCACTGTATAAGTATAAGAAATTATAGGAAAATTTACAAGTAATTTGTGATTCGAATTATAACAATTCCATACGATATCTTGTAATTATATTCAAATTCTGTTAAAAACTATATTTTATCACAGTATTACGCAAACTTTTTTTACAGAAACTCTAATATCGTTTACATTGCCTATGAAGACCTTGCGAGACAACGAATCTCGAGATATCGTTTAAATATAGAGAATGGTAAAGTTTATCGAAGTCAAGAATATACAGAATATTTTTGTTATAGAAGTCCAAAATGTGTATAATAAAAAAATACAAAATATTTCTTTAATAGCGGTGTAATGAAATATTTTATCTCGTTACGATTTTCCAGCGGTACTATTAGTCTTCCAAATATGGGAGCCGTTTCAAATAGACCTACGATTGGTGGAACGAAACTTCTCCTGTCGAAGGGGAAGCAAGAGGATAGAGGCGTTGCAAACTTAACAGATCCAAAACTGGTCAGAGCGTGGGACTTGGAAAAATAAATGGGCCCTTTTTTGTTATCAGTAGTGTACAACACATTTTATAATTCGAAAATAACTAATTGTTTTGTCGTTTGTTTGTCAATATAATACATTTATCCAAAAAAGTTAGATATTTGTGACGGTGGAATACTTAAATTCGTTCACCACAAAATTTGGTAACATTGATATGCACAACTTTGATACGCTTCCAAGTCTACAAAAATACATCGTTTATCTTACTTTCGACTAACTTTACGACCATGGCAACAACAAACAAATTACTGCTATTGATAAATTCAGTTTGACAACAATAATACAAAATAAACTACATATTTGGATACAAAGCTCACGTACGAAAACTGATACTTGCCTACTTACAAAGGAATTTCCTTTAACATGTCAATTTCATCCTTGTATGCTTGACGATGTTCCTCAATACACAGGGATTAAAGAAGTGTACATACGTAAAAATACGACACCGAGTTGGAATCACAATTTTAAATTAAAACATTAATTTTTTGTTACATCTTCTATTAAGAAATTAAGACCAACGATTGATGAAATTTATTGATTGTTTTATACGTCATCCTATTTAATAATATTACATATGTTAATTATCAATGTAAGAATGGATTATAAAATGCGAGAACGTCATTTCTGATAGAACTATGATCCAGATGCACTTTATAAGACTAAAAATATTGAGAAATTTTCCGTATGTCCGTTCATAAATACAACGCAGAGATTTAATTCGTAGATGCTCGTTTTGTACATCCCTGTGTAGCCACACATACATTCTCGATTATCACTGATTGCTTGCAAGTTATCTTGTTTGTTCGAAGTAAGAAATATCACCTCCTCATCTTCTCTCAAGTTTGTGTTATATATTATAATTAAATGAAACCGGGTGTCAGTCTAATCTACTCTCCCATAATTCCACAGAAAATGTAGCTAAATTGCTTAAGAATATTTTAGATCCTATTTTAACCCAGTGATTTATCGTAAACTAAGAAAAATGGCTCATTGTATTTTCTTTGTGATGTAGGAAAAGGTTCCGTCAAGATTTTAATTTAGATGAGTTTCAAGACCTGTTTTTAACATATCTCAGGATTATTTCATTTTATCGAGTTAAATCGTTGTTCATTGTAAACGTGGCTTAATATGCAAGAGACAGTGTCTGAGTTTTGGAAAAATACAAAAATTAAGATTCTCAAAGAATCATTACTTCTAAAATATTTCAATTACAAAGCAATAAAATTGTATAAATTATATTCAAAAGTAATTAAGTTCTATTTTTTAACATAAGATTTCTTGTAATTTAACTTATCTCACCATTTCAACCATCAAGTGTTTACAATGCATTCTAATTAAAAAGCATTCTAATTAAAAGCAGAAGTGTCCACAGTACGGTACATTGTAAACAATTTTTTTCTTTGAATATACTAGAATGACGTAAAGCATCTTTAATAGTAACAAGAACAGTTCCACACTTATTTCTTTATTCATACTTCTAATAATCCCAAGCATTTGTTCAAATAATTTAACTAAGTGCTGCTCCAGCATATGCATGTATACTAATACTATTAAGCTCACTGTATCTCGGTCATTGCGAATGACCTGCATAAACATTTTATCAGCCCCTACCACCTACGGAATAAAGAGAGGCTAGTAGCTCGATTGTTTAACATGGATATATATCACACGGGAAATTGGATTAGCAAATAAAACTAACACATAGTATAATACTCAATTTATAAAGACAACATCCCGAACCGTATTCATACATAATGAGACCGTGTTAATCACGACGCCATCTCGTTCAGTTAATATAGGCTTAAACCAAATTATTAATGCGTTAACAAACCAGCAGCGGTAACGAAGCATATGTTTAAGTCCAATTTGCTCCTCAGAGCTTCGTGAGAGCTGTATGTGGTTGTTCCTGTGTCGGTCCGGCCCACAGGGAATGGAGCGGTGGTTGTGCTTGGCGGCCACCGGAGATACGGCGTGTCTGCCCCATTTACGTTTGGGGAGATATGTCTTCTTTATAGCTGCATCATTCTACTGGTGGATGGAACTGAATTCAAAAGAGCTCTGGCTCTACATTGATCGCCATAGCACTTCCTTCAATAGATTCTTACAGCTATATCTCTATATCAATGGTACTCGATAGGTTTAAGATTTATAGTTGAAGTAAAGGAGTTTTCCGATTGGTGTCGATATTGGGGTTAGATTTCCTCGTGCATGGTAGTGTCCCTCATTAGATTCAACTCAAAATTAAATGCAAAAATTACACTTTATTTTAAATATCTATGAAAATGATTATTAAATGAAGAAAATATCGTAATATTTTCATCATTTAATAAAAATAATATAAATATATCGAGTGTATTATATATCCCTTCCTGCAGCCCTTGACTCAAAAGTGTGCACAATCACAATTTTATTTCCATCTTTCACTCTATTCCTCGCAAAAATAATTCAATGATTTTCTATGTTTATATTAGTCACTTTTTCCACAATAAGAAAACATTGGATCAAGGAGACATTGGATTCCCAATAGCAATTGCCGATATCTGACAGATACTAATGCTTGGAACCTTCCTGCGAAGAAGCTGCTAAGAACATCAGGAGATGGTGTGGCTATGTCCGAAATGGGGGTCTTGAGATAAAACTCCCTACGAGCGATGTCAGTCAGAAATTAAATTAAAGAGAAATGAACATTAAAATACAATTTTCTTAATTAAAATATATCATGAAGACCTAAGTATATATCATGAAGTTGCGAATTGTTTTCTCCAACTAAAATGTTTCTTTTTATTGAACTCGAGAAATGAGTTGATTTAAGAATATTTGCAGATTTAAAATCAAAACAGTAAGAAGACAATGACAAAATGGCACACGAGACTGGTGTGCTTGGTACTGTCGGTTTTCTAAATTATAGCAAAATTTTTGCACACTACAAATCTTACTTAATTACGTTGCAGCACGAAATTTTCAAAACGCTTTCCAACCCCCTGTGACATTATAGCTTTGAAATGGAGTTTATGACTTGAAGGTTAAAGAAATTAAAACAGTATTTACTCCATTACTTACTCTGGCAAATATCTTTCTTTTATGAAATGGTGTTATATAAGTTATCCATTACACTCATGAAGTGCATGTACAGTACTATTGAGTCATAGATATTACTTTTTTATTTGCCCTCGGGTAATTCATATAGTCGGAATTATATAGTTCAGAAACAAGTATTCCAAATCTATAATAGAATTAACTTTCATTGGTTCGAAGCAACAAAAATATTCGATGTTGATAACTCGTAGAATATCTTTCTTTGTGAGAAGTGCTCGTTAATATAATGAAGCAACTAGTATCAGCTCCCCAACCCTAAACCACTTCTCTCGGTACACCATCGGAGTTCTGTAAACTCAAAGGGAACGATAAATGGAGTTATTATTGGTGTGACGTTGTGTCACACTACGTCATTTTACCTCTATCCCGCAAGGGTTCGATGGACCTAAACCGTACCAAACACGTTGACGCAATCTGTCAGCTACGTTACCCAATCTCAATTGTAAAATCAGTGAATCAATCCTACTCTTCTCTTAACTTTTTATTTACAGCTCTAACAAATACCAATGTTCATATTAAACTTTTATTTGCTTGTCAGTGTTTTATGTCCAGAAGCGTCTAAAAATATGTTTACTCGTTGAAAGAATATATGAAATACACGTTAATAAATAATTATGGGGCAAACATATTTTTCACTCTTAAATTATTTTGATCAGTGTACAAAAATATTTTATTTATAAATCATTATTTATTTAATGCTGTCGCAGAGATTATACAAAGGGCTCGTCGCATATTTGACAAGTACAATTTTATTTGTGTACGCTACTACGAAATTTATATTTGTTGTATTAAAATTCACATTCGCAAGATAATATTATGCTAGCATGAATTTGTAGTATTCTCAGAAAACATCGCCCTAAAAGCTCTTGATCGAGTTGCATTGCGCAATGCAGGATTTGCACTCGGGATTCAAACATATTTACCCTCGTGAAATGGTACACGATGTTGAATTATTACGTACTGCATTACATTTCCAGCCATCGCATCGGATGCGCACCTTTGTTGACGTAGCAATGACACGTTCGTTTCAGGGAAATTAATCGGGACAAAACCCACCCAACTTTATTTCTTTGAAACTCTATCGACACGTATAACTCCAACAGTAGCACAATGAGAACCGAGAGACTGATTTTTGATATTAAATGTGAATTTATTAGAAGATTAAAAATATGAATATTAATATCCTAACGTGAGCACAAATGTAATCATTATTCGATGGAAAATGGAAAGGAAACGTTCTTTCCAGGTTTGATTGGTGACTGACGAAAGGGTAACGAATGTAAGATTTAAGAACTTTTAAAAATTATAGATTTTTCATACATAAATTTATTTACAATAATTATGAGAAAATATGCTGATAACAGTGTGCATATATTTATTTTTAAATGCAAAACTTAAATGGATTTCTCGAACTAGCGCTTTTTATTGCAATGTGATATTACAGCGTCGAAGATTACAGCGTGATGGCGTGTACGATACTCCACACGATACTTCATCCACTCATCAAGATCAACTCACTGGAGTAGCACTTGCCGTACTGAACTGCCATTCCGTGACGTCGAATACGGAAGTAGATGCCGTCACTCTCCTGGATATTGGATATTTGCTGACGGACGCGCTGAAGGAAAATTCTATTTCGGAAGACATGAGAGCTGACCTCCCGTGTCCCGAGCAAGTACGTGTCAGAGAAATCCCAGAGGCGACAGCGAAAGCCATCCGCAGAGTTCGGGCGGTCGCATCACACGGACGTCGCCACTCGCGAAAACAAGCGACGCGACGCCGTCCGCCAGGAGCCCCAGGCTTCGGTGAAGCGTCAGTGGAGCCCCAGGCTTCGGTGAAGCGTCAGTGGAGCGGTGTGTTGCGACAGTCACTCTTCACAAAACAATGGACGCGTTGCATCACACGAACCGATCGATGGCGTCACAATTTGTCGCCGGTGGATCTGAAGCCTTTGGGAGAGAGAGGCGCGTCCAGCGAATTATTAACCACGCTGAATTACGCTTCCGGAGAGTTTCGCGCCGTCAGGCGTGTTCCGCATACAAATGGAGATGAAAAAGAAACTAGGGCGGAGGACAGACTGCAAGTTCCCCGGAGGGAAAAATAGAAAGAAAGGAGGAAAAAGTGCCCTGAAGTTGAAAGGTAAAACCTTATTCAAGATTAGACGTATTCCTGAGAAGGACTTCTTTTCTTTTCTTTTTCTTTCTTTGGACCCTGGTTTATCATGAAACAGAGTCAAATACTAATTTGCGGAAAAAGACAACTTCTTCGCACCTTTCTTTTTAAACTTGTTATTTCAGTTATTCCATAATTGAAAATTTATAGTTCTTCCGACACCATGATGTTTTAACTAGGTTGTATTAGTAAGCAGAGTTCCATTATTAAGATGGGAGATTAATAATGTTTTCCGTAAGACTTGTTTATAAAAAAAATTGAACACAATAATATAAGTCAACAATTCATGAAATTATTCGTAATCCTTTAAGTGAAGAAATGCAGTAAACATATTCATTTCAATTGTATTTTCAAATCCACGTAAGTAAACATAATTTTGAAAAACGTTTACTTCTCGCATATTACTAATGAACATGTATCACTATGGAGACTGTACAAAAATTAAATTTATACCGTTTCATAGTTTCATTCTGTCTTATTTTCAATTTTCCATTCGTTTCAAATATATTGCTTCTTTTAGTTGCTAAAGTTACTTCACGAACAATTTTTTATGTCGTAAGTGTTTGCGTGGTTTTCTTTAGGTTTTGCAAAATTTACGATAATTATGAATATGTTTTTATAGATTTCTTCACATATCTGCCACACGATAACAGTTAGATTGAAGAAAATAAACTATGTAGAGGCGGATTTATCATACAGGTTCTCTAGGCTTTGTCTAGGGGCGTGTTTATTGTAACAATAAATCGTGAATTTAGTGTTATTTCAATTCTTATGATTTTTAAACACTATACTCAGAATAATCTATAGTTCGATAATNTTTGCTTAAAATTTACAAACATATTGACATTCTATTAGTATTTAACTCGCAGCTAACTTTTTATCTTATCTAGGAATTTTTGCTGAATTTTTTTTTAATCCGCCTCTGCCTTAGGGCCCTTGATCGGAATTGATGGGATGGTCCCTTGCTTGCTTCCGGAGAGTAAATTAGTTTTTTTTCCTCCACGTGGTCATACGCAGTTTGTACTGTTTTTTGACAATAAATTTATTATTATTATTATTATGCATTGAATAAAATAAAAGAATTTGATGAAATGAATTCATTGGATGCATCCAGTTGTGAGTGCGAGAAATTTTTCCATGTGAATGTTTCTTGACCTTCATCGCAAGTAAAAGGTTCTTAAGCTCGCACACTCCCGTTATCAGCCGGAACACGCTGTGGGAGAGGTTCGCGTGTGTGCCAAAACGGGCGCAGACTCAGCTCGCAAACTCCTGGCTACCCACCGCCCACGCTGTTCGGAGCGGGACGCTGACCGTGCAAGTGGATCAGTGCATCCAAGAGGAGATTCTGCCATCATATGCTTCACGCATCACCTCCAATCATATCTTTTCCGTCAAAAAAACAAGTTTCTTGTCATAGAATTAGTTAGGTACACTAGGCAAATGTAATTTTAAATCCATTTATTCTGTAAATACGATTTAAATGAAATACACATGTCAATACAAAGATTTAACATACTTTTATGAATTGAAAAATACGAATTGTGAGGTTAAACTAATTATAATTTTCATGTAAGTAACATCTTTTTAAAACCTTGCCTTGAGCGTCGTTAAAGCTACTCTGTTTATTACCGTGTTTCATAAATAAGGTGTAGACCCGAAAATACATACATGAGGATTACAAATCTTATAAAACATAAAAGTCACATAAAAAGTTGTTTATTTGAATACAAATTTTTTTAGCAAATCAAAATTAAACATGAGAATATAATAAGTTTATTATGTGCCGTAACGTGAAACTTGTTATAATCATTTTTTATACTTTTGTAAGTTCAGAATTTTATTTTATAAAAAATAAAACCCTCATGGTTGTTACTTATAAAAATGATTGTCAGGTCCTGAGGTCCTTGAGGTCTGGCAATATGGTGGTAGGAGCGACTTCCGTCCCAGTGACTATTTCAATCGGTGAACACCCCGCGTGCATGAGCCATGACACAACTCATACGAATAAAAGTATGTTTTCTGTAGTGTGGGCGTTATTTTACGACGGACGTTAATTGCCTTGCCAATCTCCATTGGGATTTGGATTTGCTTATAAACAATACAGATGAAACAAATAAATTCTACTACTACAATAATTAGTCATTTTTAATTATTTATTTAATTAGAAACAAATCAATAATTTCTACTAAATCCTTAATTGTTCTTTCAGGAATGGTTTGATCTGAAATCCCAACATTCGTTAGCTGTAGGTCCAACGAGACGCGACGCGTTTAGAGCGTTTCGCGTGGGTTGCATAAACTGCGGAGAATCGTCCATGCCAATTTCAAGTCATGAGTGAGCTAAAACGAACAGTCGAAAAAATAAATATTGGATGTTTTAATTAGAAAATAACAGGTAAAAAATGTTAACACATTCAAATTATACTCTAAAAATGTCATACGCCTCCTTTACCCCAAATTTACGTTGAATGGCAAATTACTTTGCGCATGTTCCCCTTAGTGTATACGATTTTTGAGGGCGAATTTTCGCACCCTGTCTTCTTAGGAGTAAATATAAAACATATTTCGTATGACATCTAGATTGCATTTTCTGATTTTTGTTATTTGGGAGGAAATAAATTGGTAGAGGACTGCGCGTTGTTTTCTAAGTATCTTTTAATAAGCCGGTAATCGTGCTATAAACGATCAAGATAAAAAATTAAGGGTACTGTTTTTTCCTGTTACAACTCGAGCGTGAGAAAATACGAGTATAATCCCCGCTAGAGCATAACAATTGAATAAACATGATGAAAAAGCGGGCAAATAAATATGTAACTCGTTTCCCGACTGTTGCGTGTTCAGTGGCTGAAAGCTAATGAGAAAGTAGCCGTGACTTCTCCACACCCCTCCGTCAGTTGTGCCACCATTATTTGTGAAAAGCTAAGTCACGTTCTGTAGAGAGGTGATAATAATCTCCATTCTTTATCTCTCTCTCTCTCTCTTCACTCGGTTTTTCCCTAAACTTCGCTGACACTATACTCCTTTAAGTAGCCTCGTGCTATCTCAATCAGGGAGATCATACAGTAACGTCCGTACTGTTCCTCTTCCTGGTCCCATGACTCCTCTCGTCTCTTCCTCCTCTTAACACGGTATTAGCGTCTCCTCTTTAACGATCCCTTCTTCTCACGAAATTCGTATTTCTTCAGTAAATCCCTTATTCCTCCCATTTATTTCGGTGCTCAGTCACCATCACGCGTTGCGTACTCAACACGTCGTATTTCAGAACACAAAGTCCGTCTCGCGCATAAACTCATTTATACCCCCTCTCTGAGAAATGAAACGATCCTTACCCCACATGTTTCACTACAGAAGGTTCAATTCTTTCGGCAAACAATAACAGAGCGAACATTAATTCATAATGCAACACTTCGTTTTTATAACTAGAACCATAAAACCTCTCTCCCATCAAAATTAAAATACAGATTTTATAAAACCGTGAAAAAAATTGCTGCGTTTCACACCATCATAAAAAGATTGAAATGACTGGAATAAATAATAATGGGAATTTACGCATATGAAAATTAAATCAATTTCTCTGTAAACATTTATCATTTTCAATCTCGTATTTTTACGTTAAATAAATCAGCTCGTGACGGAACATGTCTTATATAACCACAGTACTCAATTTTTTAGAAATAATTATTCCATAAATAGGTAGTGTGACGTAGCCTTCCTTGTTAGTTTGCCCAGACTGCGATATTATGACCTTCTCCCCCTTGTATATAATCCCCCAAGAAGCGCATTCTCGTCGACACAACATTCTACACGTCCTCAGAGTAAAGTCTCACCCCTCGCTCCTTCCCCTCCCTGAGTACAACCCCCCTCCCCCCCCCAACCCTACAGAATCAACAAGCCTTCATTGCGCGCACGTTCTCGTCCTATATACTCCACTTGCGCCTCTTACAAAAGGGGCGCGGGCGAGCGCCTCAAGGCAGGAGGGGGTTTGTCGCATGTGGAGGTCACGGCGTTCGTGCCGTCTGCACCTGGTTTGTTCCCTCGCGTTTATCTCAGTTCCCCAATGACCTAAAAGTAAAAGAGTTTTGGTTAAGTAGCGGCAACGTTTCTGTCACGAAAGGAGATTTGCCTGGTTATTTATTGGATTCTGTTATTGAGTTTCAGCTTCTGATTTGAATCTGTTTTTGTTTTCTTCGGAATTGGGAAATCGTGCGATTTTTTCATTTTATTCTATTTCTTCGAAAAAACTGTATGGTTGATCAATGGTAAGGAAAAAACTTCGTTTGCTCGAAGTTTCATAAATAAATGACATTGCGATGAAAACACGCAACTGGCAATACTCTAGCACTTTATCCACTACATCACTGGGTCACCAAATAATGTGTTTGTGTCGTTACATATTGTGGATATATGTCACAAATTTCTTTCTAAATAAACTGACCTATTGAAATCGAAACTCATAATTTACCAGGTATAAAAACAATATGTGAAATAAAGCGGAGCATTAAAAAATAGACAATTCTTATTCCAGGTCTCACTAATTTGAGACTGTAAATGGCTCAGAGGGTGGAGCGCAGAGTTGCTGGCTGGATGGTCGAGGTTCAATCCCCGGTGAGGTGGGGATTTTACATCACATCTCAATATCCAGACTGACTCCCAGACCTAATCAACCTGCTGAAAATGAGAACTGAGTCTATCCTGGGGTCAAACCATTCGGAGCGAGAAGCTGGCCACATCTCCTCTTCCTAGTGCCGACGCCAAGAAATTGCGTAGCTCTACCCTCCGCAAACCCCTCGGGCACATTCGGGACCTGTTGTGGGACAGTTTGACTTGAAAAAGGAATGATCCCAGTTGCGTATAAAATTTAAAATAACAGTAAACAGAAGTACAATATTTTTCAGAATTTTAACAATTCAGGGAAAACGGTTTTGACTATTTTTCATTATTGAGCGTCCTCTCAAAACGCATTTGCGTTGGTCTCTTGACCACCCCTCACAGCGCAAAACCAACACGATGAATGAGCGCAGTGTGGCTGAAAAGGTTGGACCCAATCTTCTCCGTTTAGTTCTAATAAATCCCAAATATTCATGTTCACATGTAAGAGATACATTCTTATTCTAATCTCAACATACACGATTTGATTTAATAATAATAATATTAATAATAATACTTTGAAATTAATGTTATCAACATATTTTTATGTTCGTGAATGGTAGAGAAAGTTAAATAAGTTCGATAAGTTTTGTTTTCTAATCAGAAATTGTACCCTCTTTCAACAACGTAAGCATCGTGACCCAAAGTGAAACGAAATGTTTTTGAGACCAAAAAGTGAAAGAAATTTTTCAAACAAAAGCAGAAACAGTAGAGGTTATGGAATGGAATGTTAACTTTTTACATTATCCAAAGTATCATGTATGTAAAAATATAAAGAATTTGCGTAAACCTCCACATTTCTCCTTTTCTTTCGAAAGTACAGGGTAAGTCAATTACTTTAATCACGAAATTCAGTGAAGCAGAAACAAATAAAAATTATTCATCTAACTCAACTCTTAATTCATGTGGACTCATCGTTGCTGGAAGGATGAGAACGTAATTAGGCAAATGATGTTTGCTAGGGACGAGAGGACACGACGGAGAGCTGTCGGCAAAGCTGCCCCTGGGTGGAACCCGGGAGACGTAGACGAATTTCCGAGGTATTCATCACGGACCTGGAGAGGCGAAACAAAATACTTCCCTTGTTCGGAGTAAAGAAAGGAAAGTTGGAAGAATAAAGAAGACGTCCAAGTATGTGTTTTATGGATTAAGTGATGCTATCAAATGCACATGTTTGAAAAATCTTGCATAGAAAATGTTTATTTCTTTCAAAATATTATAAGATACACAGGCATTTCTCTGCATCTCTGTATGGTTATGATTATTTTCTCTCAGAAGTAATATACGTAATTTTTAACTTTTCTGTGAATTACCTCAAAAGATTAATATTTACCAGATCATCATTGTTTATTAAAACCATATAAACGAAAATATTTATCTCAACAGAATTAATAATTTATATCTTTGATATAATACAATGTAGTATTAGAAAATTATTCATCTTTTTGACAGGTTAAACTGAGAAAACTTCAGTTAAAAGTTTCTGTAAACCGTGCAAATAAAATTGTTCAAGTATCTGCAAATAATTTATAACAAAACAAAACAAACTTCGTCGGAGTATTTCGGTGCATTAAGCATATTATGGTTCCTTCCAGAAAAGAAATATAATAAAAATAGTCGACTGACTCGTAAGCGAGATAAATCGAAGTAGAAATTTGCAGTTGAAGGTAATGGGTAAGGAAAAGCATTACTGTTCAGTCGTGTTCTTTCTCTTCTCCTTGTCCCAACAGTAACGCGTCGTCGCAGTAGTTGAAACGCCCTCATGTGTTTCAGATGTGCACTGCCCAGCAGCAGCAGCAGCAGCCTTTGGCACGCGTGGTGGCGACAGCACCAGGACGCGCACCCACCTCCTGCCGTGACAGGTCCGCTCATCCCCGTCGTCACGGCCAACACCCGCAACGCGATTCCATTTGACAAATGGGCTAAGCGATGATAAACGCCTTGCAGCCGATTTCGGGAAAGCATGTCGCAACGCGAATTTGAACGCTTTGATGCGACCGCTTCCAGTGGACGCGCCGCGTCGGGTGAAAATATCACACATTCATTGGTTGCTTAATTGAAATACGATGGTGTGTTGTTTCCGTTTCGAGGCGCCACGCTACGCAGACGCGGATGGAATGAGACACTTAGTGTGGAGAGACTTCTACGAACTGTGTTAACGATACTATATTATACAAAAAACAAACAAATTTACGAGTATATTATTAAGAGTAACCCCATCATAATAATTTTCAGACTAAACCGTTAATATTATTACAATTTTTTAAAAAAATTACTAGCTTAGCAAGCTGAAGAATGTAACAATCATTCTGCATGATAATATGAACGTTTTCCGTTTTCTTTTACTTATCAAGACTTATCTTATTACCCTGAATAATATGATAGATAATTTCCCAACCGCTAGTTGTAAATACGTTTCACGCGACTTCATATTGAGCATAAACAGTGAAAACAGAACACCAGTAAATTTATGTATAGTACATGATAATATATAATGGAGATTACGTAATTCACTACGAATATTGTTTTTTATACCCCAGAAGTATCAGTGCTGTCATTTGTTGGCAATCACATACTCAAATATACTTTTCAGAAATGTGAGTTCAGTAGCTTCAGAAAGGAAAAGGTGAGAGGTGAAACAATAGGAAGTAGTCAACACATCTTTTAATGCTGCCAAATACGATACGTCATTTGTGTGATTTACTCTGTCCCATTACGCAGAAAAGGAAATACATCTTTCTGGGGTATTTGCGTATTAAAGTATCCCCCATGTTGGTAAGTAGATGATGTCATTAAGGAAGATGACACTGATAAGAGTTACTCTCTTTCTATCTTCATTTGTTTGGTAAATATTCAAGTTCCAAAAAGAGTGAACACGTATCGCAATACATTGTTTTAAAGAATTAGGATTTGTACCATGCAATTAATTTCGAATATATAGTTAAAAAATAAATATTTTAGTATGATTTAAAATATCAAGATTTCATCACTATCCTGTACAAAATTATGTGCTAAAGCTTACCTTCTCGAAATTCGTACCATCTCTCCTCAAGGTCTATAGAATTCGTTACCAGAAAAAGATGTTAAAGAGAAATATAAAGTTTTGTGTAATGAAGGAAACACTAACTCAAAAGTTACTTTCATACCTGTGTATTTGTCTGTGCATCGCACATACTCCACATCTATCATCAAAGTTCGTGAGAATTTTTGAAGCAAAGTTCCTCCAGTTTTGCTTCAGTTATCGGTGTTCCGGAGAATGCTAATATATTCTACGCAGCATATAAGTATTCTCCCAGTACATATTCTCCCAGTAAAGATTTTACTTCTTCAAAATGTTGACGAACTGTATAAAATGATGTATACAAATAGAAATAAAGAAACCTAGGAATTCTCTCTCAGATAACCATTGACTACAAATAGTCAATCACTTACCAATACGATCTATCACTACCGAACGAAGTAAATATCATTTTCCAAATATCAAATTGTAATTTATCCTAAATATTTCGTCATATTTCGTCGTAAGACGTCCATAGTCATAGTTTAAAAAAGTTATTTCTATATTTCGAATAAAATTAAATGAAAGTTAATTTCTACTTCTTACAGCATATAAAGTAA
Organism: Laupala kohalensis; assembly: GCA_002313205.1. NCBI lineage: Eukaryota > Metazoa > Arthropoda > Insecta > Orthoptera > Trigonidiidae > Laupala > Laupala kohalensis. The sequence goes on along the minus strand of NNCF01128137.1, from coordinate 1,275,238 downwards.
CAATAATTGGTTGTTTAAATCTATTACACACAAAGTATATGCAGAATTTAAATGAAGTATTCTGAGACAGCCTTAATGCCAAATTGAATCAAAAGGTATTAGTGAATAACAAAAAATTCTGGATTACAACTCACCAACGCAGCCACGTTCTTTCGAATCATAAACATCAAGATACTTACCTGGAAAGAAACAAATTTACATATAAATTTACATTTATAGTTTATATAACACAAATAGAAAGATATTTATAATCTTTGTATAGCCAAAATAATAAAACATTAGGATCTAAGTATTCAACAATAAATATCATTATAATTTTTTTTCTAATTATTCACAAAAGTCGATAACAAGTAGATGCAATACCAAAAAGATGGGGGTGATGAATGTGACCCTATTTTTATCTTCATCTGTAGTGAGAACTATGTAGCAGCATGTGAACAATTCAAAAGTATAAAAAAAGTAAAATACATGAATTCTTACTTCTACTACAATAAGAATTCTTCCTTAGACATTAAGTTCATGTATCTAATTGATAAAATAAATGTTTTTCTTCCTTACAAAATAAAGTTGACCGCGACTTTTTTTAGTCCTCTTAGCCGCTTTCACGCGGTTAAATTTGCTAAGTAGGTAACCTGCTGCAAGTAACGAGGGGTAAGGTAAGATGCTTCAAAAGGCTTCGTGATATCTGACTGATTAAATTACGAGCAGTTTGCCCAGTTTTTGTTGTAAATTGTATGTGTTGGGAAAAAACTGAATTTTATCGTGCGAATTCAGCAGTTTATATCATGATTTAATGTACAAATATTGTTCTCATGCGTGAAGCTTCCGTGAAATATGATTTCGACTTCATGAAAATAACGAGATGGAGAACACTTCATGAGCGGTAATTTCTCTTTTTAATTCGTCATTTGTTAATAAAATGAACATTCAAAGATTTATTTTAAGAGTAAACGCGAGAGAGAAATTTCTTTAAAAATTGCAAATGACATTTTATCTATCATGCATGCCGTCCAATTAATTACACCGGTCTTGTGAGAAACCGCAAATGAATGTGTTCACAATCGCTTTGTTTTAAGATCTATACAAATAAGCAAACTTCATGACTTGAGACCAGCGTTATCTGTTCATAACGCCGTGATGTTTACTGTTGTAAAGAACATTTGCATAGAGTAGTATCTCGGTCACGTTTTCTCAGCCATAAAGACCTTCTCTCTCTCTCATACCAAGAAACATGATCAGAGTTGAAGAAATTTACGTTTGTTCATAAATACATGTTATCTGGTATGTCAACGGCCCAATAATTGCATTATCAAGTTTTAAGTAGTCAGAATGTGACAATATCATAATCCATTTATCCTGCATTAATAACAAAAAAAACTACTGCTTTTTGGTTCTAAAACTATTTGCTATTAATACGTTATGATTTTTTAAAAGAACTTTTTAGTTAATTAGAAATTTTCTGATATTTCAAATTTATTTTAAGCGTTTCTTACTGACAAATGAGGAGTGTAAAAATCACATGCAAAAGGTTGAGAGCTTTGCAATTCGGAACCGGTGTTCTCCAGGTTAGTTCAGAGAGCAACTTCGATCAATTGTTTCGAAATTCGATTGGGTATTTTTTTTTTTACTAAACGTTAAAATATTATATTTTTTAAAATATTTTTTAGCATAACTCTGAGACTTGGTGGCACATAGCAACAAAATTTGACACGCGTGATGCTCCTGGTTCTCCCACACTTGTCCTTGTGCTATCATAATTAGGAGCAGATTATTTCTTTGTTTTATGCAATTTGTGTCATCCGCAGAGCGATAGATCTCGAAATTCGGCCCATGCGATGAACAAGGTAGATCCAAGAACCTTATTTTTCCCAATAGGTTTAGGTTTTTCCTTCGTCTATCAATGGCAATTAAGAATACTGTAGTTGTACAAAAAATTAATAAATTCACGCAATTTAAGCAACGGGTAGTATGTAATACACATCACATCGGGTCTCGCTCAACTGTCCCAAACATTTTCAGCCCGAAACTTTATTCCTCTCAACAATTTTGCATCCTCATACATTGAGCACCAAATCAAGCACACTACTTACGACATAAGATTCATGCAAAAGACATAAGTTAATTAAATCGGTACGAACACGGAGCATTTTCTTTCTCATGCCACAACACTATAAGAAGTTACAAGACGCAAATCCATTTTAACACTTATTCCTCAACACTTCAGTCATATTCGTGCTTATTTCAATTACTTGAATTTAATTGATTAAACAATTTCAATGAGATTAAACAAAAATCGGATTGATGACCCATGAAATAGTGATATATCAATGTATGGGTATAAAAGTGTCAAAAATGAAACGCGCACAATTAATATTAAATAAGGTGATAAAAAAAAATAGTTTTTAATCTAAATACAAAATTATATCATTTTATACTACGTTGAAAAGAAATAATTCTTGACAGATATGTAATCATAAGTGTAGTTACAGAAATAATTGTAATAATAAGTGATAATTCAGAGAGCCTTTATTTAATTGCTCTTGTAAAAAATTATCAAATGAAACTATGTAGACACAAACTTACAAAATATGGGCTACTAATTGCGCGTACAAATACTACTCAGATGTAATTTTCAGAAATTAAGAAAATATTGTTCTGACCACATAGGAATGACCTTGTATTTTGATCAGTAATATATAATAATTAGAATCCTTTGATTTAAGTAATTAAATTTCTATCTCATTTGAATTAAAAATTAATATCTACATCTACAATCTGAAGTGTGTGCAAAATCGATACATCTGTTTAGCGTGAAAATATTCACTATCACAAAAAAAAATTGTAGTTATATTTGAGATAAAAAATTAAATAGATCATTATCAAATTAAAACGGAATAAAAATTAAGAAACAAAAATTACATAAGTTTGATAAGCAAAACATGGTCAAACAAAGTTATGTTCCGGCTGTATAAATACTGAGAAACTTCATGGCATAATGCAAAGCATGATAATAAAGCACACAGCACATTAATACGTTAACTCTTGTAGGAGCTTTGACTTATGAGAATACAGAAGGTTAACTGATTCCACACATAACGATCAAATTCCTCTTTTCAGATTATCGTGGAGGGATTATATCCCAAATGAACCATACGTTTGCTTACAATAATCTTTTATAAAAAATCCAAAATAAAAATAGTTTAATTATTTACGAACGACTAAACGTGTTTTATAGAAATTTTATCAATAAGTTAAATTTTTAAAGAATTTCAAAGTAAATATCACTCATTGTAAATCTGATCCCTATCAACTGTAGTGCAATTGACGTTCGAAATGGTGTGCAATTCTCCTGTTGCATTTTTACAACCCTAGTCTAGTAAGCTATATTCTTCGCGTTCTGGAAAATATGGTAATACTGTTGCATGCAGCGGCATTCAAGATGAGCTGGATGTCGATAACGACTGATTATACCATGTCTTCCAAAATTTTAATGGAAAGTGTCACTGGAGGAGAAGTCTCTATAGCGCGCGATGGACACCACTGTGCGTTTTTGATCGCGCTTGTTCTCTATGTATTCTGTGGTCTAAAAATACAAGGTTATGTACTGAATATGAACTAATACTCTCACTTAAAACGTTTTCTGGCAATTTAATTGACAAAACTGAAGAAAATACCACCGCAAGAAAATATAGTGCAACCTACTATTTGACGATTTTCTATCAAACAAATTTTTAGAGTGAAATCTCCCGATAGATAATTTCGCGAATTCTATACTTTTCATTTACAACGTGGAATAGATATCAATTTATTTTAATTCCTATTTATAACGTAGCCATACCAGGTTATACCTCAGTTTATTATGTCGCGTAATGATACAACACAGGATTATTTATATGAGAAAAAAGAACCTGTTAATTTTGAGAAAACAATCGATACCGTGAGATTCAAATCTCTCTAGTTTATGCTTCAAAAATCATTACGAAATCCTCCGTAAATGTAATGTGCTCGTAACCTTCTTCGCCATGTTTGAAATACCGACCAGGTTGGTATTATTAATCTAAGATCCCTAATAAGGTCGACTTTCATCAACCAGTTCTCGTAACGAAAAGTAGTTTATACTTAAAATAATACGTAAACAAAAATATCATGAATTTGTTGCCTAATTATATCAGGACAAGGTTATATCTTTAATTAAAATAATGTAATTAATTTTCTTTTAATTTCTACATTCGTCTGTTTTCTGTTTATATATATAATGTGTGTGTGTGTTAGGGAAGACTGTTATTGCTTCGCAAGTCTCGATACGGAGATTGCTTCGCAATAAGATTCCTCCTTTTCAAAATAAATACTCAAAGGTTGTACAGGACAAGATTTATTATGCAGGATCAATGCAAACAAATAATTGAATCGTAAGCAAATAATAAATAACACCAGGGTGACAACAACAGGCAAATGAAAGTTCTATGAATTGTGCCTTTTTTCTCGTTCGACTCACGACTTTGAATCAGTTGGTTGTCGAGGTTAATGAAGTTCTCCTCCTCGTCGCGAAATGGCACCTCTGGTGATAAATCCTGACGTAGCTAGATGATAGCGTTGGAGTACGATAGCTTAACACGTGATGGTGCTGCTGTCTAAGCGTCTGCGTGGTATCGTAAGAGGGCGCCTCATGTCCTCTGATGTTGGAATTAGTTCCGCCGCAGATCGTAAGAGGGCGTCTCGTGACCTCTGGTGATAAAATTAATTCTGCTGCAGACCGTGTGTCTGATGGAGTCTTCTAATGTTTACAATGTAGAGACTCTCTTGCGGACGGTGAGTATTATTCTGGTCTTGGATCTCGAATCTCTGATACTTCGTCTTGACGACGGCATAAACAACATGGCGTTTACTGCTTTGGCGTGACATCATGCATCTCTTATGTGTTAGATGCATGAGGGAGTTCATCATATACGTAATAAGGTACGTGTTTACGTCGTCATACGCAGTGTGTACTGCTATTTTTACAATAAATGAATTAACACATACGAGTATAAATCCAACTACTTCTTACTATTTCCACAGTTGTACGTTGATTCCTCGAAACTTAGAGACTGAGACCCTCGGGTACAAATAAAATTTTGACTTCCTGGACGTAATGAATTTGAGAAATATTAGAAATGAAGTAAGGAAAATGGTTTCAAACTGCAAGAAACGAAGACTGATTTCTTCATATTTCAACCCCTGATAACGTGACATTCTGCACACATATGTATGCATGTTTATGTACATAATTCCTTAAATAAAGTGTCTCGATTAACCGTGGTTTTCATTTATCCGTGCGACCCCTACACCCCATTACCCTGGATAATCGAGGTTCTACA
>NNCF01128137.1:1179541-1267990 GCA_002313205.1 Laupala kohalensis | reverse complement strand
TTAAATAAAAGACAGTAATAAGATAATGAACCTAAGTAAAAAGTTATAACTTATTATTTTGGTCGTGAGAGAACATTGTTCAAAGTGTAGCATTCTTTTAGAGCATTTGCGCGCCAAACCACCTTCGAGTGATACTACTTGTAACGTCTATTCACTTGAGAGAAAATCGTGGCGCAGGGAGGATCCTCTCGTTTTGCTTTGAAGTGAATGGCTCTCATGCCTATTGAATTTTGCCTCAAATATAAAATGGCAAACAAATATAAATGACAACGAATGACGTACCTTTTATGAACATTAATTGATACTGTGGGATTAATGAAAAGGGAATACCCTCATGTACCCAGCCCGCAGCTCCAACAATCAGCATGTCGCTATTGACGGTTTCGCCAAGTTTTCTGCCCTTGTTACCAAGTCATCATTTACACTATCCAGTTCATCGTTCTATCAGAGGCAGTTGTCTGGTAAAGTAATTCAAATTGAAAGCTCTCAAAAAACATGAACTGCGACTGTCAAGGTGCTCTCAAATACAAATCTATTTTTATTTATCATCTATTCAACAAGTTGAAAGTTAGTGTTTATTTAGTTTTGCAATTGCTTAAATTGTCTCTTGTGTTTATATTTATTTTGTCATTAAATCATACTAATGCATATATTTATTCCGTGTATCTACACATGGAGAAGGTAAGGGATAACTTTCTACCAGGTAAAAACGGTGACGACCCGGGAACCGAACCCGGGACCCCTGCTTTTATCGCAGAGGGGTTGACCACTACACCACCTGTTCGCTTTTCACCTAGTTATCGTATAGCTTATTCACGTGTAGGTACACGGAGGAAATATAACTATAACCAGTACGTGTGAAACAGGTGGTAAGGCGCACGCTGCGAAGTGTGCTGCCTGGGTTCAGTTATCTCCTATATGGGGACGCGTCCCAGGTCTTCCGGGGTTAGTTAGGCCAGGGTGGAAACGGTGCAAAGTAGTGGTGCAACATTTTCTAACATATTTCACCAAACTAATATACTGTTACAGTCTCACCCTGGTCGGTTGTTTTCAGAGCTGAATGATAAACACAGCCTACGTGAGGAAAATTTGTCGTGCCGGTTTGCTTATATGTTTAATAGTTTGTGTTAAGTAAATTTTGTAACTGACGGTTATTTTCTAGCACCCGAACAAGCAAGCTAGGCTATATTGTATTTCCATTATTTGTACGTCACGAAAACGTTCTTTTTCTTTCGTAACTAATATGTAATTATTTGTGTAAGCAAAAACTTCTTGGGTTTCTATGACTAGGATATATGGTAAAGTAACATAATCATACCAAAGGTTTACTGCAAAGCACGAAATTTGAAACTCAGAAAGGTTTGGATCTTTCATTGAGCAATGATCGCACAGCAGTGACAGAGAAATTGAGGCATGTAAATGGAAAACATTCGAAGTGTCATAAATATGTAGTTACAGGAGACATCAAAAAGGATTATATAAAATTATAGAAAAATTAGCATAGATTAATTGTTTAATATTGCAACTAAAAGGGCTTTCAAAAAATTTTGTCCAAATTTTAGTAGTTTTATAGAAACCCTTGTGAGTGATACATACTTAAAATATGGAAAATGTTGTAATGAAACCGTTAGGAGTCCGAATAACTGGAATATGGAGAAGGTTCGAAATGCCTCGAGTAATTTCCATAAATACCCTCAAAGTACCACGGAAGATATGGAAAAGTGTACGTGTCATATTATTTTACGTTACGACAAATTACACAAAATATTTTATTGTATCAATTTCCCGGATTGCTATTGCATAATACTCGTGAACCTCGCAGTAATGTATGCGCCGATGCTATCTTTTGACCGCCATAGCAATTGTACAACAGACGAAACTAAGACCGATTAGCACGGCATTGACGTTGCCGATGAAAACGTTTTTCACAAAAGAAAAGAATATTTTTACACTTAGAAACTTTTTTTATTTGCAAGCCTCAATTGTAATAGTGACACACCTCACATTGGATACCTCGGGAAACGTTTATTCAGGAAAGAGAATGATAAGATACCAGTAAGGATTCGGTTTTCAAGATTATCTGTCTTCGTTGACAAAAATGTTATGTTGGAAGAAGGGAAAAATTGATCGTTGAGAACTGTAATTAATGGCGACAAACGAGAAGAGCAAAATCGCACGAAAGGTGTAGCCGACGATCCGGTGTCAGATGTCACATGTACTTTGTTAACCCCGGGCCACAGCGGAGCTTCTCCGAAAGAATACAGGGCATGAACTGCCCTTGAAACTGGAGAGGTTGCGTGGATGCCCCGGGCGATGATCCTCCCAGCGCCCTTGACGTCGGACTGGGAGCTCCTCTTCGTCTGGAGAAAGGAGGGAGGGAAGGGGTGCAGCGACGTATCGACCCGCCCCCCTGCGCACTCCCCGGGCCCCTCGCGTTTCGCTGTTCGCTCTCTTCGGCGGCGCGCGCACTGGCGGCCGCAACGGGGCAACCCGTGTGCCCCGCGCGCCGCTTTATGGCTGATCAATGGCAAGAGGCGCGTCGCCGTGACGTCAGGGACGGCTCGGAATAGACCCCTTCCTCCTCCTCCTCCTCCCACACCGACATGGTGTCCCACCGCCCCCGCATCAGGGACGTCTCTGCGCGGTGCAGAAGGAGGGAGAACGCGATCACTCGTCGGCTTCGTCGCTAGCTCTGGTGCAGCCCATTTGCTTCGCAGTCGTCATCGTCACGCGACGACACGGCGACAGAACGCGTCTAAATATTAATGGCCAAGACCTTCCAAACAGTGGGATCAGGTCGATCGATTATATCGATTGCTACGCTTTCTTCACCTCTTTTGCAGTCGATTTGCCTATTAGAAAGAAATTTAAGGAAAAACGAAATATTAAATAACTTCATTTCTTGAGAGTTGATCCGAGTTGGGAGAGTTTTACTATCTAATCTTTTGGACAACCTTCATCTAATCTTTTGGACAACCTTCATCTAATCTTTTGGACAACCTTCATCTAATCTTTTGGACAACCTTCATCTAATCTTTTGGACAACCTTCATCTAATCTTTTGGACAACTTTCATCATTACAGGGACTTGTCACTGAAAATTCAAAACTTAACTCCAACACTACTAAAAATTAACTACAATATTTCTTAGTTGTCAATGATCTATTAATAGCAATTCTTGCCACGTTTAAGAATTATACTGTCACAGAACATTTTTATCAGATTAATCAGTATCACTTTGATTCGTATCATCTCCGCATCACTTCATTACGCACCTCGCCTCACTATGTGGTCTGACGAATAAACCTGTACGTTGGTGATACGATTTATAAGATTAAGATGAATATTTTTTATTAAAGACACGTCGAACTTCAAGATTATCGAACTTTAGAAAAATCTTTATTTTTTTAAGGAGGGGGGGGAGCATATTCGAAGGAAAGACGTTCCTAACTTGCCTGTCATTTTACGAACGGTATTACGTCGATACTCCTATGCATAAGAGTGTCAGTGAGAGCCTGAAATAACTCAAGATCGAAAACTACATTGAAATTGAATGTCATATTTTCTGAAGTCCAACTTTCAATAATATTCATTGCATAGAAATTCTGTGCTGTCGTATTTCCACGTTGGCGAAATCACTTCTCTGGAAAAAGTTTTAAAGGAATATGCTCACAAAAATATATAAATTGACTAATTCCTATAAATGACACTTTCCTATATGAATGTTTGTGTTATAAAATTAAAACTACCGTATTTATTCTCAAGAAAAATTCAACATCGATAAGAACTAAAGTATGAACTTCACTTTGGTACTTCAGACGGAACATACCGTGTTCAAGATTTATGGCAAAATTTATCATATTTATCAAACACTAATAGATTAAAAATCTCGGGACAAGTTCACTGAACAATATTTAATCTGGTGAATATTTCTACATATTTTCAATTGTTAACATAGTAATATGATTGCATCGTATGTTTATGAAATTGTTCCCCTTTCAAAATGAAAAAGAATCTAATAATAAAATTTTCCCTGAATTCCTCGTACTTTACGCAAAATTTTGGTGTATTTCGCTGTAAAGTTAGGCCACATTCTAATGTATCATTCACATAAAATATGTGTTTTGATATTGCTGTATATTGAGGCAAATTCGTATTTAATGATATAAAAAAATATTCGTTATTTAGTTATGTTAATTATGAGCACTTCATTAATATTTCAGTAAACATGGACTCACCTTTAATACTACTGTGTATTACTTCGGAAGTAATTCTCCACAAACAAATGTTTGATACATTATTAGATTTTTATCACCACTTACCTCTTTATATCAATCATCTATGAGTAATGATATTACATTGCATACACCACGATTGACAAAAAAATTAAACATACCTCAACTTTTATTTCACGGTGAAGGATACTGAAAATCCAATAAATTTTCTTGTCTTTTTTTTCTAAACGACCCATATAGACAAAGTAAGATATACCCGCTGGAATATGTTTTCGTACCCATAAAATGTTATGTTCGTGGATAAAATTATCACTTCAAATATAAATTTGAAAAATTTAATCAACATTCACGCATTCGTGTTCTGGAAGTATCTAACTCGTTCAACATAAAGGAGAGAGAAAGTGCCGTTATATCACTCGCTTTATCGACGAAAAAACTAAATCGCTTTTAGGTTTCCGCAAATGAGACAAATTCAATTTTGGACCACAGCCAATACATAATGAACTTTCAACAAAATCGTCTTTTTTTGCATACTCAATCCATTCAATCTGGAATATCTGGAATATTAAAATGTAATTAATGCTCAATTACCTCCTCTGCACATCCCTTGCCATCGAACTACGTAAACTGATTAACTTTTTCAGAAGCTAAGAAAGTAAACGTTAAACTATAAACAATATTCTACGAAGTACACCACTATGTAAATTTTCTCTGAAATAATTCTTCAATTTTCGGTGTAACATATTGGGGAAATTCATAACTCAACTACACATGAACCGTAATATCCTAGTACAACTTTTCATGAGCATGCGTCATTACAGAATGTGCATTGTAGAATGAACATTGTAGATGTATGCTCAGGACTTAAGCCCATTTGATATATTTCCAGCATTCTAGGGATATTTGAAGGCCATCGAGTTCGTCAATATCTGTGTGCAACAGCTTTTGTCCACGTCAATCATTCCATGAATGGATTCGTCATGAAGAACAGTTCGCTGTAATTGATCGCGTGGCTGAGCTGATGCACTAATGAATCACTAGATTAAGTCATTGAATGTCACTCGGCTTATATCGCGAAGAATTAAAATATCATCAACGCATCATACGTTCTTCATTCAATAATTTGGCTTATATAGAGATTTACATTTCTACGATTTGGGAAAGAATACAAATGTTTCTACGGCAAATCATCATCATCATTATTATTATTAATATTATATACATTAATATGCAAATGTCGCCTAGATTTTCCGTCACTTTTTCTACGTAACGGGACGGAGTAAAGCACACAGAAGTATGGTACGTTAAAGTAGTAAACGGTGTGTTGAAGATTCCATATTACTCCATCTTTCATCTTTTCCTTCCGAGATAACAGAATTTAAAAATTACATTAAGAAAAGACGCTACTTTATTTTATTTTAAAAGGGTGTAACTTGACCACTTGAGTCTGACCGTCTGACCATGATGGTGAAAATTGAAGGGAGGTATAGAATAGTATTGTAACCTCAAGAGATTTCGAGAAAACTTCGAGATGACGTCTAGATAGACCCGTACTTAAATAGATAAATATAGTTTTGTCTAACCTTTTGTCTAATCAAAAGGTTTTGTCTAACCTTTCGACTTGGTTCCATGCTAATCGTCTCATTGTAAACACTGACAAAACAGTGTCTATGTCATTTCACAATAGTACCACAAAATCTTTACCCCAGGTTTCTCTTTCTTTAAACGGAACACAATTAAAAACTGTTACGAATACAAAATTCTTAGGTCTCCATATTCAAGACAACCTCAAATGGAATTGTCACATTGACAATCTTAATTCCCAATTAAGCAATTTGTGTTACGCATTCCGAATCTTAGTTAACGCAGTTAGTCCACGTATTTCCCGTTGCGTATATTTTGCAAACGTTTACTCCCATTTACGTTACGGCATTACCTTCTGGGGTAATTCCGGTCAGAGTATTCAAACTTTCAGAATTCAGAAGAGGATAGTTCGGATAATTTGTAAATCTCACCCCCGAAACTCTTGTAAACCTTTATTCAAGGAATTAAATATCTTAACACTTCCCTGCATTTATATTTATGAAACGGTCGTGTTTGTTAAGACCGAATTACTGAAGTGCCACCCTTGCTTTATACGAAACAGTCTCGTTCACGAACACTATACACGCAATAGTAGTAATATTCATCGCCCTAGAGTGTCAACCACTCTTTGCCAAAAGGGACCATACCATTCGGGAATCGTTCTATATAATTCCCTGCCCAAGAATATAAAAGATATTATGAAATTGAATATCTTCAAATCCGCGGTTAAAAACTACCTCCTGCACCAGTGCTTCTACACTGTAAAAGAATTTATTGATTTTAACAAAAGTTAAATTCGTCTTGTGCTTTATCACGCCATTGCTGTAGTACTTTTTAAACAACTTATAACAATTTCAAAAACTATTTTCTTGCATGATTGTGTTGTCTTATGGCTCATATTAATTTAGTTTTATGTGTACTCAACATTGGCACGTTTGTGTACATAAATTCTGTAGCCCCATCCTGGCCCGGGTTTTTCTCCGGTTTTCCTTCGGGTAGAGGCGGATTTATCATACAGGTTCTCTAGGCTTTGTCTAGGGGCGGGTCTATTGTAACAATAAATCGTGAATTTAGTGTTATTTCAATTTTTAAGCACTATACTCAGAATAATCTATAGTTCGATAATAACTTACATGTAATTTTTTGCTTAAAATTACAAACATATTGACATTCTATTAGTATTATAACTCGCAGCTAACTTTTTATCTTATCTAGGAATTTTTGCTGAATTTTTTGAATCCGCCTCTGCCTTAGGGCCCTTGATCGGCATTGATGGGATGGTCCCTTGCTTGCTTCCGGAGAGTAAATTAGTTTATTGTCCTCCACGTGGTCATACGCAGTTTGTACTGTTTTTAGACAATAAATTTATTAAAAATGTATTATTAGTTAAATTATTCAAATATTGTTCTTAGAGATATGTTGCTCCATTAACACATGCCATAATACCGTAAAATCTGAAAGGAGTGGAGGGGAAATATTGTTCCATGGGTGAGTAAACATGTTTAATTCGTTAAAATGTGTTGTTTTTGCACCATTTTTTTAAATTATAAAATACGTATGTCGTGAAGAGTAATCGAAATTTCTATCGAAAAGTAATCGAAATAAATATCTTAGTTTTGAACCTCGTCTGATTATGAAAAACAGTTTGTATTTACTTAACTTCGACGACATATGAATTAATTGACGCGTAATGTTCATTTTTTGACTTACCTTAAATTAAAATGTTACGAACTTTTTAACATTTGAAGAGCGGTCTATTTATAATAAATACAATGGAAATAATATTGTATTTGCTCTAAAATGTTATCATTGTAATTATCGAGAAGATAGCTACACACTATTTCATATTGGTCATTGATTTGTTATTTCCACAATTAACATACCACACTATAATCGGAACACATGCAAGGAATAAGTAAAGAATAATTACAGCATCATTGCTTCTGAAGAAAACTTATATTATTTTAGAAATTAGTAAATAATTCCAAGAATTATAAAGATTTTGAACTAACGATGTGTACAATTAAATCCTCGAGATATATACCATGGTGCAGCCAACAATGCACCAGAGACTCAGTAAGAGGTTGCCCCTTCCCCTTTCTAGATGTCACTTCTCAGAAGAACACAACAGAACAGTTTCTGCGTCGGAAGCGAGCGCTTCATAGTAACTGGGGCAATCATGTCCCCAAAAATTGTTTCTCTCAATACGCGTGTGTAAGTCAAGCGCTATATGAACAATTTCTGAAGCCACGCCAATACAAGCCAGTGGATCATGGTGAAAATGTTAATCACAGCAAATGAACGTGAGTGGAACAATTGAACATTTTTCAAGATGCATCCGCAGTGATTCAACCACCAAGACTTCATGGTCCCACGTTACGTAATTATTAAAATCATTTACTTATCGGCCAATAAGCTACAAAGATCTTATAAACTGCTATAAAAGGAAATCCTTGAGGACTAAAAATGTTAAATGTTTAATTATTAAGGATTATTCAGGGGTTATATGTATGTGCATCAGAGCGTATAATGTCACTATTTATATATTGTGTTAGCTATTAAGGAATTTTGGTGGGGATTGAAATTGTTACAGATATTACATTCGGGGTTATATGTATGTGCATAAATTCTGGTCTAGATTAAATCACGGTATCCATGTGGTCCTCCGGTGTGCTTTGTTTTATTTCTGAAGTGATGTTGGAAATCAGAAACCGGTCCACTATCCACAGCTACCAGGGAGTTTGTGGTGAAGCTCTAAAACCATTTTGTAAGCTATCCGGGTAATTGGATAAGTGAAAATACGAAAAATAATGCCGTCTCCTATACTTTGTACTGGAAACGTGCCTCTGCCTCGAAGTCATTTACGAGTGTTTCGAGCAGCAACGAAAGTGTTGCTCCTTGGGTAGAAACAACAGTCGCGGGGAATTGCACGTGGGTTGTGTTATGCTCTTATGTCCATTATCATATACTATTCATACCTGTTCCTTTAACTTTGTTTAATGCTAAAAATTTGTGAAACTTGCCTACAACTTGCCTAGCAAGATGAAGGAAAGTAGTATCTGTCATGTAATCCAAGTAATTTAAATATTCTTGCTGATTAAAAGCTGCGTTGATATATTACTTTCATTCTATTCCCCGTGCGAATGAAGCAAACTGGTTTAGCTCGTATACGTTAATACGATACTGGCCTAAAACATTTTAGTTTCTTTTCTGCCTAACCGGACGGAGTAAATTGCGTACTTTCGAGCAGTAAAAGATGTGATTACGATTTCCTAATAATTCATCTTTCACTTTTTTCCAGATTACACCACGAAAGGAAGTACTTGATTTATTTATTTGAAGCAGCCGCTACATGACTTCTTGCGTCGTAACTTCTCTGTTTCTTAGAGAATTGTACGGTTGGAACAGAAGCGACACTTTATTATAATTATTAGTTTATAAACATGATGCGGACTTGTACGAGAGATATATAATGCTCCATTGTCTATTATCTATACTATTCATAACTGTTCTGATGCCCTGTTTCATTGTTAATGCTCAATGTGAAACCTGAAGGTACTTGGATATAACAAGCAGATGGGGAAAAGCAGTATCTGCCAATAAAATAGACCAGTCAAATAATAGCAAACTTTCATATTATCATAGATAATGTTAATTACATTTATTAAGTACGATTTAATTGCATAGGATCATCTAGTTTTATTTAATAACAATTAGATATATAGAAGATGATGTGGAAATTTTTCTCGTAAATATTCAGTGTATTCTCATATTTTTATATTGATATGTTTATCCTTGCAAATTGGTAGAGAAAAAATTCATTCTTTCGAATGATCTCACATCATCTTTATTACTGGCGTAGCACCACACTTCGCTTCATTAAAGGAAAGCGACGGGGAAGAAACCGGTTGAAACCTCCAAATTCCTCCTATTTTATTTGGCAATCGCTTATGGATCTTATAACGATAATATTGAAGATTGTTTTGAAATGTCCAGTGGATTTTATTGTGCTTATCTTGTAAAAATTATGTCAATAAGAATTGTTACAAAAAATAAAATGTCATTCATACATGTTTACGTTCAAAATTGTAAACCTCTCCTTAAATTGTGTACGCTTCTTCTAAATAATTTCATAATTATCAATTGGTAATTACCTGATATTCAACATTTACAACAAGTGCAGCAAGAGTTTAATTGATTATTCCACAAAAAATCTTCTGACTGAAACTCCAACAACTATGTTACATTCTGTTAAATATTCAAGTTTCCTTCTTTCCGAAGAAATATGTATTAGAATCAACTGAAAGAAATTTTATAACTTTTAAAACTCATTTATATATTACCAGAAAATATCAGATTATCCTAACACAGCGTGTGCAAGGCAAATATGTAGATAGAAATAATATCAATCTATTTATCATAAATATTTTACAGTTATTCGTTTACCCATGACATTTCATTACGTTTATCTTCGTCCATGAACGCTTGCACTAATACTCCAGTACTTACACTCTTGACACGTGTCTACACACAAAGATATCATATCTACCCGCGTTCGCGTGCCTACTCAATGCACGAACTTCCATCAGCTGTAGCATTTCATAAAAAAGCATTTCCAGATAACATACTATACGCAAGCACTTCTGTTATTTATGGTTCTTACGGTACAGCACTGACGTATATACAAGATAAAATTCTAGAATTTTGGAATATGAAATGCTTTGCGTGGTATACAACCCCAATTCTTCTAATTTTCTTGAGGATGTGTTTTTCTATTAAATATATTTCATGTTAACCCTAAATGTTCTAGCTCACCTCAAAATGAATAAAAATTAAATCTTTTCCTTCATGATTATATTTTCCTACTTTTATCGCAGCGTGTATGAATAAAAAATTTCATTCGTTTACTTTAATCGTTGTAACAAGTTACAGGAAACTACTTGTCAAATTAGAAATTAATATTCTTAAATGTCTAATACTAGTCTATATTTTCGAAAAATAAACAATTGTTTTGGAATGGTATTTCTATTGTATCTAAGATACCCTCACAATTCCTCTGTACATCCCGTCATTGGTTTTATTCATTCTTGAATAATCGAATGAATATTAAAGTTAATAAATATGTTGAAGTTGAACACTTTTGTTCTAGTTAAAGATATAATTGTTTCTAAACCTCTTAGTCCCAGTTAGTATGTATAAACAATTTTTACAATGCATATAACGAAACAATAAATATTAAACTCCAGACAATTTTCCAAAACTTGCCGTAATTTTCAAATCACAATAATGATCCAGAATACATTTTAATAAAAATACGTGAAAAAAATACATATAAGATTGGAAATCTAAAAATAGCCTTAACAAATCAAACTATCTTCCATAAATAAACCCATATTTTTTAATTAATGCCTGTAAAAATTAAATAATTTGATGTTTCTGCAGTTCTGAAGGACATGCTATTGCGAATTTACCACAATTTTTTTAATTTATATTCAACGTGTTCTTAATCTTATGTTTCTAAATTTGATTAATGTTACTTACTCATTTCATTACTATAAATTGATATAATATGACTAACCTCCTGTCACAAGTCACGAGAAAACTGTAGTTAGTGCACAACTTGTATTGTTACGACAGGGTTTCCACGTAATGAAACTTAATATATTTGTTTCAAACAATAAAACTTAATTTACAATTTCACAGCAGGAATAAAAATTAAGTGATCACGAGGGTTTCGCTTTTATACCTTCGTGTGTGAGCACAGGTGACCATGTAACATTCCGGCCGAAAGGCTGTCGACACAGACTGAGCTGTCCCAAGAGTGTGTTCTACTATGCATCTTATATTCATGAACTTCTAGGTAATCCCACGTGGCTGCCTTGAGCATGTCCTATCCAATGGAGGTGAGTTCCTAGAGGTATGACTTCTCAGTCATCTTCACTACCTGGCTTGTAAGTAGTGGAGCTCAGATGTTACTTTGCATCATAAGAGTGTTCTCCTAAGTGGTTTCTCAGAGGAAACAAAGTCACATTATTTTTAAAAACTCTAATAATTCTGAAGTAAGAAACGTTTCATTAAGAAAAAATGTGTTTTGAAACTAAAGAGATTTCAGTGTAAATCGTTTTTTAATAACTAACCTAAAATCTGTTTCGACAAAGTTCACTTGAAACTGCTTTAACCACAGTTTCATTTCACGCCTCAAAATGGTTACCACCGTAATAAGCTAAAACACGTTTGGGAAATTATGTCCCTTTATTCTCCGCATTATACNTAAGAGACAGGCATTATACCAAACAATTTCGATGGATAAGTTATGTAAATTAATTTAAAATGTTTTGAATATTTTATTAATATTTTCTGTATCTAGTCTCTTGACTTCAATGCAATTTGAACATGAGCATGATGTGCTTTAAATTTATCCAAAATTGCTTTCGCTCTTCAATTAATCAAAAAGATGTAATTATTTTAGTTAGTTATTTACACTCTCGTCAAGAAATAGGTTTTTCAATTAAATTGTCCTTTAAGATGAAGATATTGTAAAATTAGTCACAAGTTTAAAACGTATAAAAAAGTAAGTTCAATTTTGCAACATTTTTTCGCATTATTAAAATAATTAATCATTTTAATGGTTCTTCATTGTTTACTTAACAAAAAACTGAAACTGAGTCCAGGAGAATTTGTCTCACCCTCAATGGGGCGGGATTGGTCCAATACGTGACCAAGTATGTAGCAAGTATTTGCTTCCGATCTCGGAATGTTAGCGCGTGTTTACAATAATTTCCTGTTCCAAATACTCCGGATCTCTCTCTTGATGTACCCATATCAGTTGTTTATATATATATATATAAACAATTTAATAGCTAGTATATGTATATTGTGGCAGAACGAATCTTTTAGGGTTAAAAATATACTGGAATTTACAATTTTGAGCGCCTCGACTAATAATTCTCAGGGTTCCACAATATTTCTGGGGTTCGCAGTTTTTTAGTGAAGGGAAGGGCCATAAAATGGTTCCACTACAGGAAAACGCTATTGACAAATAAATCCATTAAATTTAATCACCATTAGTCTAGTACAATAAAACCCCTCATGCTATTCCCCTCAAAAGAAACACATAAATGGTAGCCAATGATAACATAAACAGTAACACACATATAAAATCTCTCCCTCAAAAAAGTAAAAATACACTGAATTTAACATGAGATAATTCTACCAACATTTAAAATCTCTCTCTCAAAAAATAGAAATACTGAATTTAACAATGACATAATTCTATCACCATTTAAAATCTCTCTATGCACTGATCAAGTCCACAGTTCGAGTCCTCTTTTATGACGTATGCCACACTATTCCTTACGCGCAAGCGCATTACAACGTCGGTTAAACATCAACCATCGTAAAAATACCTCTTAAGATGACCAACCACGGCACACGGTAGAGAGTAGTGTCCTCGCAAGGTCGGCCAGGCTCCGATCTCGGGCGATCGCTGACGGTGTCATCAACGACGGCTACCGGAAGTTGCTCCTTTCATCATCTGCGGGCTCGGGGTCTTCAAGCGCAGCGTCGGCCTAACTTCGTTCGTTCCGAATAGTCCCCCGGAAATTGTTCGCCCGTGGCTCGGATCGGGAGCAATTTATCAGATTTGTCCGATGTTAAAAAAAATCGGCAAATAATTGACACGAGCGCAGCATCTTCAAAAATGAAGTGCTAGTGTTTAGTGCTAAATCTCGAAATACTTGTCTCAGAGTATTAACGCAAACATGTCCGTGAAGAAAATATCTTACAATGTCTTCGCGCCAAAAAAAATCTCGCTTCCTGTGATCTAGTCAGATATCACAAGTTCTACAACTCCAACAAGTTTCAACAACGAGAAGCTCCGAGAGCTGACGCCGAAAACTCAAATAGAAAAGATCCTATAATTTCATTTTTCATTCCTTAAATGGTCTTCCTCCCTTCCTACACCTCTCTTTCCACTTCCAAATTTTGAACTTCACGTGACCGAAAACTTCCAATGCCAAAACGGTTCCCCCTTCTTAAGACTAAATTCTGATTGGGAATTTTAAATGATTTCGAATAATTTCCAACGATTTTTACTGACAAGTTGGTTCTTGCTCATACACCCTCGCGTATCCTGGGTTATTCGGTCGGGTTGGTTCGCTTTACCCACCCCCTCGCTAACTCGCTATTTCTAAAAAGCCATAATTTTTTTTTCTACAACAAAGAGCCGACAGTGGGTCGCCGCACCATACCAGATGCGAGTGTCCCCTTCGTCATCTCTCAACGGTGGGCCTTTAAACTTCTAGAGAGTCGTAAGACTTCCCTCCTTCGTCCGACCTTTGAATTTCATACGCCCGAACGAGGATGATTCTATTATTTTAATTACTAAATTATTAAAATCACACAATATATAGTAGTTAAAAAATAATAAAAATAGATGAAATAATTAATTTCTGTACAAGAAACAAAAAACATTAAAAGAGGTAGCATCTCATTACCGAGTGTTTCCGAAACAAAAAGTATTTATTACATTATTAATATCATTAAAATTCTTCTATATTTTCAATATTTTACTTTGTCCACATGCTTTCTATAATTTTCTGTCCAGTGACACAGAAACATTTTAGCCCAAAACGAATTTTCGAGTTTAAATTGATTCATTGCAACAACATCTGTTTTCCATATAATAACAAGATACATATTCCTAAAGGATATTGAGGTAATTCTCTTCATCCAATCGCATTGATTTGTTTCCAATTCAGTCCTAATACGTACGAATATTTATTTGTCACTGAGAGCATATTCATTGATACTATTTCGCATCATTTGAGACTTTTTCATGCAAAAACATGTTATGTACCCTAAAGAATTCAGTTTGTTTCAATTCTCTCTCTGTATTCATACAGGATCACAAGAGAATTCTGTTGGTTCATTTCTCTTTTTGCAATGGATTGCTTAATAATAGAAATAGCTAATGATGGATAAATTAGAAAAAAAACGCAATGCGCTCACTGTTGTGTGTGGTACTTTTCCACGTTAATTGTATACATTGAAGGATCAAAATGAACGAAAGAATATATAAATCATGTTTTAAAATTTTTGCGTTAAACGTAATAGAAATTTAAAGGTTACGAATTCTCTTATGAATAATAAATTTCTTCATCTATATTTGAGTCATTTCTCTGTCCGTGTTCACGATATATGTGCCAACAATTCCAAGTAAATTAACTTCAGTTCCTCCCTCATCATTCAGATGTAATTCGATAGACTTTTTGAACACATTTCATGCATACTTATGTATATGGAAACAACCTTCCAATATGTATTTTCTATTAATTAATACATCGTCAAAAACTAACTCTTGCTTTATGAAATGTGCTTTAAAAAATGAGTGAAAACTAATTTTATTAAATTGTATTCTTATCATAAAGAAATATCTAGTGAAATTAATATAAACATTGAAAAAACACTCATTCATCGTTCGAATATAATTCATTGTGTACAAAAGCTACAAATTATATCCACTTGTCTTCGTCGATTTAACTGTATTATCATGTCACAAACTTGTTATATTTCGAATAATATTAAGTAATAAAGGCTTGTTAATATGCTTCTTGCTTAAAAGATGTAGTCATTTACTCCAAAAGCATGAATTGCTGAAATATCGCAGTTGCTACTTTATGGTCACCTTATTCACAGACCTGTTTTGAATTGCGCGTCGAAATTCTCCATTCATGAATGTATCCTATGTCAGGGGCATAGCTTACACAAATGAGACAAATCACAGTGCTCACAGAACCGAACCACCTTCATTCATATCGATGGCTGCGGCGCCGCCCTTTTGTCGTAGAAACGGAATATGTCCTGACGACTACGCACTTCCGGGTTCGCTTTCTCTCCGTGTTTCGTTGCGTGCGTGCGTGCGTGCGGACGCTCAATAGGCCACGCACTGTTCGTCGCTCTCTCGCTCGCTCACACGAAGCTGCATTATTCCCATGCGGGCACGGCGGGCGCCGCCGGGGAAACCCCGACACGTCATCCTCTCGGTGGATTATTGAAGAACTTCGGTCGTATTCAAAACGGCCACAATTGCCTGACCTCGAGCGTGAAGAGAATCGCCAAAACTGGAGGAGGAGGTACAGTTGGCGCCAAATTTAGAAGTGCAGACACTGAAGTAGTCGAGCTTTACAACCTCACTTCCTTACAACGTACTTGCGAGAATTTTCTGCTTGTTAAAACACATTTTACCGTACCTTCATTCTTTTCATCGTACTTTGTTTCTATAATGAAAGACGAGGGAACCTGAATAATAATTTTCAAAGAAAGAGCCGTACGTTTCTCGCGCTACTTGTTTGATCATAGTACTAATTATCGTTTGTACACAACTTCCCCGTATCGCAAATAAGTATCGAAAAAAAAAAAAAAATTCCCCGTATCGCAAATAAGTCGCAAGAGAGTCGTGCTCACAATTTGAGGACGTCTGTGATTGCGCTCTCGGGGAACACAAACACATCGTGGACTATTTTGACTCCAGCACCTTTTGCGCTAACTTTGAGGTACCACACACTATGATAGTTCAAATTCTCACCATAGCGCTACAGCTATCATAAATACTGGGCAAGAGTTCAAAAGCGATATGGTTAGGTAATATACATACGACAATCAAGAACGTTCTGGTTTCCCAAGAAAGAACTGCACGTAAAAAGAATCATGAATCACATAAAACACCAAGTTCATTGTATTTGTCTGTCGTAGGTGAATAAAACAACATACGAAACACAGACCTACATCCTCCTCCTCGAGATAACCATCCACCAAAATACTCCATCTCATTTAGAGATATTCTTTAGGATTATTTTTTGGAAATTTGTACCAAGACATGGGGGTAATGACAATTGAAATATTTTGCCAACACGACAGCCTGAGTACCTGCGATTCTAATTTTGTTGATAATATATTGAGAAACCTGCATCTCTACCCTTGTAAATTGTCGTTCCGTTTTCGTTCATTGTGTTAAGGCAAGCATATGGCGGAAAGAATGAGGACACTCTAGAATTCACAACGTTTGAATATGTTTCGTGGAGAAATTAAAATAAGGATGAGGAAACGTCATCCGCTAATCATGCAATAAACAATCTTACCGATTGACCAACACGTTTCAGCGTTGATACGACTGATGATAATGACCGATACTGCAGTCAATGAAATATTCTCCTTCGATGTCAAATGTCGCAAATAAAAATTACAAACTTGCATATCATTAGACGTCAAACTACTGGACAATGTTGAAAGGAGATAGAGATAAAGGACCATTAGAAGACGACGCAAAGTACGTGAAAGGGAATCAGATATCGAGTTCATTCCAGTACGATTATAAATTCTATGCATGTGTTTTGTTTTTTATCTATGCAAATTTTATATTGCTATTTACTTTGCTACAAATCTTCATCGCTATTATCCAGTTGCAATGACATAAAAATACTTTTACATTGCTCACCAGCGTTTCGATGAAAGATATCAGGACATTAGTTCATAATAATACATATCTTACTACTTCATCTCCCCAATCCAATCACGTGCACCTTTCATTGGCAATCATAAAATTCGTTTAAATTATTGAAAAAACTTTTAAGCAATAATATTTAAAATTTCATTGAACGGCATGAGGATTTTTGTAATGATTTTGTTGAATTCATGGAATATTTGAATGACGATTCATATTACTTGCAACAAGAAATTGTTTTCCTTTTTTTTGTGATATAATGTATTGGTATACTGTTTTCTTTTCTTTCATCTTTGTATTTAGATATTCGTTGAATTCAGGAGGGTTTTTTAGTGGGTATGGTCGAGATATTCGGCGAGTCCCACACACGGGGAAGAGTCACTACGGCTCTTCTCTATGGTGCGAAACGGCATTTTTCCCTACTTGCATGGGTTCTAATGACCTCGATGTTGACGAGCCCTAAAGCCCCACAAAAAAAATGCAACAAGGATCATGTTGGTCCTTTTTTCTATCAGAAAATACAAATATTTTGGATTCCAATGAAAAGATAACTTGATCATTTAAATTGCATAAGTGAGATATTCCTCAAGTGAATCAACAGGACAAGGCCTCCTGAAGCAAAATATAAACAATTGATTGGCATGTCTCTTCCTGCATAAATGAAAAGAATCAAAAATAAAACCGATACAACATATACTTACGAGATCTCATTGAGATAGATGACGATAAAATCAAAAAAAAAAATAGTAAGGACGCTATTGACTATGAAAATTCACCAAATCACAGAAGTGGTTGCCGACATAATTTTCGTCAGAGAATAGATGGGCGCTCAGATTTTTAAGCGGCATAATGAAGTCCTCAAAACGTTTCCTCAAATTTTAAAAACTGAAAATTACATTTTTTTGTTAATGACGAAATTATATTCCTTTTAACATAATTATGTTTCAGTAAATTCTTCAATAGAGGTCAGAAAAGTCTTCGTAAATTCAGAATACATCTGTAAACTATATGCCAATCACAATGAAATAGAGGAATATTTCAAAAAATATAAATTAAGAGTAAACAAGATTTTATAATTGGAATTATTCAATTTCTCTTAGCTATTCTCACTCTGATTTGTTATTTTCTTCACGCCGCCGAGTTTTATGTTGAACAATATATCAAAGAAGCATCAAGAAACTTTTACAATAACATGAGCGTTTAGGAGGATCGTTGGAATGAAAAAACTAGAAGGACGCTCCCATATCGACGTACTTGAAAAAGATCAAACTGCCAGCATTGAAACCATGATAATTAGACCGCAGCTGCCCTGGATAGGTCATTTGGTCTAGAAGCCAAGCTAGGCCAGAACGGTAGATTACGAAAGCGAACCGTACGATAAAAGAACAAAGGAAAATATATAAAGTCGTCGCAGGATCTAGCTGTAAAAAGAGCATAAGAAAAGAGTATTTGAAGTTAACCACTAGGTCGCTGCGGAGGAATGAGAACGACGAGGTATAAAGAGAATGATGAGATATAAAGAACAAACACAACGAAGAATTATTTTCAAAAGAATCTGTACACTGAGATTCTTATATTGAACTTTATAGCACATGAAACTTATAATTTACAGTTCTGTAATTAAAATTGTGAATGTGAATCCTGTCGGATCGAGTGTCGCTCACTACCAACTACATTTCACGTTGAGAATGAAATTTATTTAGTTTGGTATATACGTGCTACTGTCGGAAAATTATATGGCATCATTGAATCAAAACAAGTAAATTTAAATGGTGCATGTCATAGGGATTCACCGGAAAAGAAAGTAATTTTGATTCTAGCTGTCCACTGGATTACTAAATACCTTTCAGAGATTTTAATTTTTCCCCCGCTATTTTAATTTAAATAAAACATTCTGCATACAATAGAACCTTTCAGTGCGTATTCGAGGGAGGAACAAATACATTCTCTTACATTGGAGGTAATTTTCGATGTATTCCAGCGATTGTGTGAGTGAGAATAAGACACTTTGGTGAACGGTGTGAAGATGGTGGCTGGTTGCGCCAGAACAGAATAGGGACAAAGAATAACGGAGAAACTCTCCCCGAGCGAGGGCTTAATGCATTTTGAAGAGGCTGCACAAGCATTCTGCTCCAAGTGAAAACCGTCGTTCGTCAAAGGTGATGGCTTAATATCCCAAACGCCCGAGTTTCCGTATTCAGGAGCAGGGACAAAGACAGGGTCCTGCATCACCAAGGGAAGACGGACTTTCAATAGATTACATATTCGCGGGTATCTGTATGTATTAGAAGATGACCGTAAGTGGGAAGGCGAATGTCAATAGTAACTAATTTCATATAGAATCACGTAAGAACTAATGCATCGTTAAAAAATAGCTAAGGGTGGATATCCATAGCCGGAGTCTCTAACTTCTAATAGCTGAGGCGCTATCCTGTGCGGACAAAGCAGCAGGATGTGGGATCAAATTCCGATCCATCGCCATTTTCAGTACAAAATCATTGTTATCGTATATTCTTGGAGGGAAGAAGTTGTGAGATATATGTATTAGATATTAAGTTCCATGTACTTGATCCAAGTTAATGATTTGGTGGTTTCATTTTAACAAAAAAATTAATAGATGTCATAGAGGAACTTGTGACACAATTGAATATTTGCGTTTTGTATCCCTCCACCGGGTTTTTTGTCAGTTGCTTTTGCCATATGGACTGAACCTCCAAAAGGAATTACGACTTGGCAGCAATGCGTTGCTCATGAGTCAGATCGCTTGGACGATAGCCATGACGTCCCACAGAGAATATGGATGCGTGGAAACAACGGAATATTCCAATTAATTTCGGGAGAAACCTATCTGGGATTTACCTTTCCATTCGATCGAGAGAGAGTGAAAGACAGACTAATTTTATGAAGTAGCTTGGAAAGTAGTTAGAAAAATAATAAAGAAAGGTTTCTCAAATTATCTAGCGAAATTAATTCCTTTCGAGTTAAAAATCGTCCGGTTCGTTCCTTGAATTGATTAGAAATGTTGGTTTGAAATGGGTAGAGGCGGATTTATCATACAGGTTCTCTAGGCTTTGTCTAGGGGCGGGTCTATTGTAACAATAAATCGTGAATTTAGTGTTATTTCAATTTTTAAGCACTATACTCAGAATAATCTATAGTTCGATAATAACTTACATGTAATTTTTTGCTTAAAATTACAAACATATTGACATTCTATTAGTATTATAACTCGCAGCTAACTTTTTATCTTATCTAGGAATTTTTGCTGAAATTTTTGAATCCGCCTCTGCCTTAGGGCCCTTGATCGGAATTGATGGGATGGTCCCTTGCTTGCTTCTGGAGAGTAAATTAGTTTTCTTTTCCCTCCACGTGGTCATACACAGTTTGTACTGTTTTTTGACAATAAATTTATTTATTTATTTATAAATGTATGTTTCAAGAAGTCGGGAGCAATTCATGCTCATTAAAACTCTGGTAATTTAAATTCGTTGTTGAAAATTACTCAAATCTTATAACACTTCATTAAAATATATACCAGTGCTCAAATAACCTGTAAGACTTCACACTACTCGTCTCAAAAGAAAATATCTTTATCTCATCTTGGCAGGCCACAGCTTCAATTTGAGTTTTCTGTGATGCGTAAGAATAAATAAGAATTAATCACTCACCTCATTTAATAGTAACTGAAAATGTTTGAACGCGACTTCCACCTGAATGATTCGATGTTTTTCGTGCTGATACACGAATATGCTTTAAATTGACCTACTTAACCTTAGATTGATAATAATGATTTTTCACTCCAGTTGCATGCATATTCACCCTACAATATTGTAAATTTTCTCTCTGTGCTGATATTGTTGAACATAATCTCTTCATATACGATGTATAATTTTCTGGCAGTTTTTTGCGGTCATGCTTTCAATTAGTCTAATTAAAAAGGAACACGTACACGAGGGACGTTGCTGGTACTGAGGAATGAATCATCCAAAACTACATAATGTGCAGTAATTATGCGTTTCCCATTGATGAAGAGAATGGAAGGTGTAACAAAACAAAAATTGAAGTTTCAATTAAATATATAAAAATATAATAAATATATTTAAAACGAGATATTTTTTGACCATGGATATTATTTGATATTATTAGGAAAATCGAATCTATTTATTTTTGATTTTATTGGTGAAATATTAATGTTGTATAAATATAAATATAAGTAGAAAAAGAAAATGTGAGAGACGTCACGAGTGGGATGTATCTGGTTTGGCTCTTTGATGAATCCTGAAGTGCACAGATGTATCCGACGTACTGTGCTCATCATGACACTCCGTCAATACAGCAATGTAAAGTTGAAAACGATCGATCGCTAGGTTAGCTGCAAGTCGTGAAGTTATCCGTATGGTACTAGTGAATAAACAATCATAACTCAGATGTCAAAGAACAGAACTTCTCCTGCACGCACACCTCGCACGAGACTTGCTCCACAAGGCGACACACTCCTCCAGACTCCTTGCACCCTCTGCATGTGTACAAAACGAGACGCTTTCCTTTGTGAAGTACGCGCCAGGGTTAACCTTCCAACATCCAGTACACATGTTGACAAAGCAGAAATTACTCCACCTTGGGGTTTCGGGTACAATTCATATTTGTCATGAAACTTCACGTAGAGAAGGTTTCTGAAGACAATTTCTATACTAGGGCTGTATTTGATCTAGAGTTGGAGCTACATTAGCTGGAAAAAATGTTGGATTAAACTACCAACAAGAGAACTGGAGCACTAAAAAGTGAATTAATTCGAGTGGACATACGATATCAAATGAAATATTGAAATAATAATTAATATGTTGCTTTACTATTAGGTAATAAAAAATAAAAAGCAATATTTTATTATTCTAAGGGCTGATGACGCACCTAGAGTGGATGTGAAGATGTATTCTAAAAATATTTAGTGAATCCTAATAAAATTCATGTATATAAAATTAAACATTCAAATGTATTTCATCATAGGTTATCTTCCCGTCCAACTCGGCCGAGTCTGAGAGATTGCGATTGCTTTACAATATAATGAAGAATATTTTCAATTCTATTCAAAAGGGCTTTATTAAACAGAATTTGTTAAATCTAAGTACAACAGAAAAAAGTACAAAGTTATTGGCGGGGCTGAGGGCCCGTATACCTTTGTTGTTTAAGCCCGAGGTTGCCGTGGGCTGTGCATACTGTACCCTGGCATTCACTCTCAACGAACGTTCTAGTGCTTGTTGCTTGGTATTTAAGTTTTACGATAAAAATAGAAGACAGATTTACATCTAAAGAAGTAAAGTTAGATTGCATGATGCATCTAGAATATTCGTTGAGCACCGTTGGGAACCACAGAAAAGCAACGGTCAGGGTAAGCAAGTTCAATATATAAATTACAAGTTATGTAAAAGAATTGATTAATAAGATTAACTATACTAAAGATACTAGTATTAATATTATTATTAATAATAATAATAACCAAAGTAACAATTCGGTATCTTCTTTTCTAATTTTTCGTCCTTCCTCCTTTTTGGGGTTGCAAGTGACCTGGAACAAATTTAAGAAGGGGCGGCAGAATCACATTCTTGTAAGATTTCAAGAATCTTTTTTTCCCTTTTCCTCTGACAATACTGAAGAATCTGCTCAGGAGTTGCACTACCGTTGATCTATTATCCCTCATAACTTCTTTTGCCAGACCAATGTTTCTTGTTCTTTCGCTAAAACCCCCTTCGGAAAGTCATTTGTTTCGATTGTGTTTGGTATTGGCGC
This sequence comes from Laupala kohalensis, assembly GCA_002313205.1. Classification (NCBI taxonomy): domain Eukaryota; kingdom Metazoa; phylum Arthropoda; class Insecta; order Orthoptera; family Trigonidiidae; genus Laupala; species Laupala kohalensis. The sequence continues at coordinate 1,244,888 of NNCF01128137.1, read as the reverse complement.
AAAACACTAAAATGTGAGTCCATTCCTCCTCTTCTGCGCAAAACGGACAGGTGTTATTTAGATCGCCTCGTAATTTTCTAGTTTTCCAACCACCCAATCTAAACCATGCGTAGCCTGCTCTATCTGGATTATTTGGCCAATCAATATATGAAGAATATACTTCGATGAGCTTATATTAAACCAGTGATATTTGTGATCGAAAGTGTAATTAATATTACGTCTATGGTTGGTAAGTCGTATTTGTCTATCACAGGCACCCGCTGGAGAGTAGTATTTTACCAATCGTTAATTCGTGAAAGTTCGACAAATAATGTGTCCAATGTTTATTGAGGATCAGTGTAGCCAATGTCAACGATAAATTTGTATTATTACAATCAATCCTTTCATATTCCAAATTATTCCTGTTTCTATTCCCAATATCTGTTCCCGATACACAATTTATTCTTAATTAGATATGAGAAAACCGTTGAGAAAGTCAAAAATGTTAAAATGTCCTTACCTCCGTTTTGAATGGATCAAAGGTTGCAATTACATAACTTATATTCGTCTTCCGCTACGAGTTCAGGGTGCAACCTATTTTTGGCAACAAACAAAAAAACGCTTGCTCTTCCCACTCCTGAATACATTCACGATCTCGTAACACGCAACCTCATAGATCACGCAACGTGCATACTTGTTCGCGCCACAGGCAGGAAATGCGAATTAAATAGAAAACGACAGCTGGTAGCAAGCAAAAGAGAGGGACAAAATATGTCAAAAGTTATTTTATACATTTCATACATGTATTCGGCCAAAATAAAAAAAAGCTATAATAAGCTACTTGATTTACTAACTCACCGACATAAATTTGTTCACTCTGTGAGATTCGATAGCTGTTCTAAAAAGAAAGTTGTGTAAACCCAACACTGTATCCTTAATTTCATAAATGTTTCAAGATAAAAATTAATGTCATGTTGTTATAATGATTATTATGTTAGTGACTAACGTTCTATTTTATCCACTTACTGTTATTCCTTTATTTGTAATTATTTGCGAATTTAATGTTCTGCACTTACAAAGAAAATGTGGATATTCATTTGTACAGTAATGTTCTTCAAAGCCTGTAACCAATTATTTTTTCGCAAAATATTTTCACAAAAAAAGTGTGTAGTAGTAATTAATTTTACATGAAAATTTTTAGACACTACTGAATTTACAAATAAGAGTAAGAAGAGAAAACAACGTTATGAAGGAGACGACAAATTAAAACCTAACAAATTCAGAATTTGCAGAAATACTTTGCTTTAAAATAATGATATTCGTGTTAAGTAAATTGTGTATGGACCCAAACTTGCTATTATTTTAAAAGAACGAGAATAATACTAACGAAACGAAACAACAGGTCGTGTAACAATGAAGTGTTGAACGAGACCAGTATTACATGATCATATTTCTGTCATGGATATGTTATCAAAGATATGATAATTCCCTCAACGAGAACAAATGGCATAGATACATGATCATAGCTTAACTATTACGCATTACACGGTCCAACGTTTCATCAAAGTATTTTGATAATAGATCTATGTCCTTGAAATATAAAAGTGTAATATTGACGTAAGTAAACACCATTACTTGTTTATCTCTCAATGAAAAAAATAAATAAATAAATTAGTATACTGAAGAGGATGTGGCACCTCCTTTATTGATGAGTATTGACCGTGACTCACATACGACTCACATAGTTGACTTTGAAGGGCTTTACCCCTCCCCTATTTTGTAGATTTTTATAGAAGATTTATAAATATCAATACATTCCTTCTTACAAGAAATGAAATTATCTATTATTATACAAAACCTCATTTAATAACAAGAAGGCTATTTCTTGAAATGTATTAACTTTCAAAATTTGCAGTTTTTCACATGAATTCGTCGAGTCGTTAAATCTAAAACAAATTTAATCTTAAGTTTAATGTTCAGTCAACTAATTTCCATAGTGTTCGAAATCGTGTTTTAAATTACGGTACATGACAGAAGTACATTTAAATGATTATTTATCTTCAAGAAATTTTCTCAATGGTTTTTCTTTTTTTTTAGCTTGAAGAAAAAAATTTCACGCCCAATAAATGCAGTAAATTTTACGTTTCAACTCTTAGTAAATACCATTAATATTCGCTACCACAATTTTGGCGTAATGTGTCCACTTTCCGTTGTACTGGACATAAATAAATGGACAAAAGCGAGTGTGTCATCCTCAGTGACTGGACATCGATCGCAAGGTAACGCGTTGGTTGCACTAGTGAGCAACGGGGGGTGGTGCCAACGTCGACGAAGGTGGTGGTGGGCCCCGGGGACCGCGAGCCTCTGCCGGCCACAGCGCCGAGCGAGGGCGGGCGGGGCGGGCGGGCGGCAACAAGCGAACGGCTCTACTCCGACCCTTTTCTATCAACCCCGCTCCCTCGAGAACCCGACTCTGCTTTCCGGATTTGGTATCGGTCGATTCCTTTCTGAAAAGATTCGGAGAAGACTCGTTCACAGCCCTGCCTTGGGCGGAGAGAGCTAACAACTCAAGGACGTACACCGGAAATCGAAACTACACGAGGATACTTGAGGACAACCCTAGAGAAAGGTTTTGTAAACTCAGTAGCAATATGCCAATCACTGTCAATCTGATCCTTCATCATACAAAGTACAAAATTGTTTTAATTCTTGGAACAGTTAACACTAATAAAAGTCTATACAAAATATGCCAGTGTTCGTTTATTTGAAACTTATCACGTAAATTATCCATCTTCTGAGAGTGATTATTTTTAATCTATTTTCAGTACTAAATTATAATAGTAACGTTAAATTATATAACCTTATATGAATTGAATTATGCATAACCAACGCATATCGAAACAATGCTTTATTTCGGTCATTAATTTTTCGTTTCAAACTGATTCGCTTAATTTTATGCTTCATATTTGATGTTAGATATTTATTTCTCCCCGATATTAGCAACACGATAACACTCCCAAGTTTTAATGATAACTGAACTTTATCGTGGTTTGCAGTCAATTCTGAGTGACTATAACAGAACCGAAAGGAAGTTCACAGTACTGAATCTCTAAGAATAAAGAGAATCCTTGAATTGTGATGCTCCGTTCCACGTAGCGCAGAGTGGGGGGTTTTACCTGGTAATTGCGCCAACCACGCTACTCACGCATTCGAACCTAACCAAAGAGCATTTGTGGCCTCCAGCGCCTAACCAACGTAGCATCGCTTCACGCGCCGTGTTTTCCATGTAACTGCTACGAACGAGGACGTGTTGGCAGAATTTTCTGGCTGATCGACTCCATGCAAACGGCCTCACTCTCTCTCTCTCTCTCCATTCGCCCATTCCCTGTTAGTGTTTCCATACTGGAAAAAGCAATAGTACGTTTGAGCTTTGTCTCTTTGGTGTGGAGCTACGCAAAGCACACACATCGCGCATATCCCGCTCTTTATGTCGCTTCCATGAAAAAGGGTGGGTTGGGGGTAATATTGATCAGCAGTTAATCCACACAAAGGAGATAATTTCTAGAAAGAATGGAAATTTCATTTTAATGTAGTGGAACTCCTACAAACATCGATTAATTCTCAATAGACAATTTCCAATGTAAATGTCCCGCATTTTATGTTTCAGGAAATACAGGAAAACTGCGAGAGGATGATTCGGCAGTATTTCATTATATTGACGTCGGTAATGATGTAATCACACACCCAATATCTGATATGGTGATAAGTATGTGCGCTACTCATAACTGAGTAAGTCCCCGATCCATTCCTGGCAAAGGTAGAATTGCTTCAATTTCAAAGGTAGATTCTCTTCTATCTTCAATAATACTCACTCACTCCTCTCATATCTCACTTAGCAGAGCATGGACGTAATCCTCCCCTACCCCACTCCACAATACGTGAAATGCAGAGGTCGTGAAACATGAAATGTTGACCTTATTAAATAAATAGGTAAAAACGTACGACCCTTTTTTTTGGACGAACAATATTTTTATTTTTTCTTCAGATAACACAACGTTTCGACGTGGATTAACGCTGGCGTCAGGTGATCAAGTAATAACAAATTATAACAATAGTATGAAATGGTGACCCTTATGTTTACACAGCACGATGCGAAACTATGGACAGATGCAATTGTACTAAATGACCCACGTCACTTAAAAGTTAAAATATCGTTCTCTTGTGACGAGTAAAGTTCTCTTGGACTACATATGAGAAATGACATATTTGAAAATTTTGTTTAATAATGATCACAGCATGAAAACTCTTAATGATAGAATCTCTTTCACAATACAAGTTGAATGAAACAAATATACCAACTCAAAAAAAACAACTTTCTTCTCAAAATCTGCACTTTTCTGTCTTAATAGGAAAATCATCAATCCCATGATACTTCTCCACTTAAATCATAGGCACCGAATAAACATATTGTGGACCCTAAACCATGGAATTCCTAGTGCTAGGCAGTCTGCTCGATTGTAGTTCCTCAGTAGAAAGGGAGAGAAAGGAAAGAGTGATGCAGGTACGGTCCCAGGCAGTTGAATATTTGCATTGTAGTCCAATTTGTCTTTAGTTCTCAATGAAACGGTGCTTCATGTGGTCACAATCAAACTTTATTCATAAGATATATTTCATAAGTGTCCCGCAATGAAACTGGCATATTTTTCACTTATCGATTCAAAAGTAATGTCCGGTGAGAGCTAGTTTTCATAACAATATATGATCCCATTTTATTGCGTTCCGTGAATCTAATGCATTTTAAATTTTTTTAAAATTAAAAATACATCATCACTGTCCGCGTCCCAGCGTCATTATTGGTCGTACTTCATGTACTTTTGTCCGCTTTTTCATCGTATTACAGTACTGAGTTAAACTAGTTTAGTTCGAATTGCGATATATGAGAGTAAAAGAATTCAAAGTCCGTTGACACCACGTAACAAATATAATTGAATTTCTTTGTATGTATTGCATTGCAACGCTGATGCTCTTAGCTGTGAACTTGTGTTTCATGATATTATTACAAAATTATAAAGTGAAAAAACGTTTTCGAGATAAATCATCGATTTTGATTTTATGAACTCAGCCGAGACACTAGACGGAAAATTAACTTCGGAAAAAGTCGTCTTCGAAGATCAAAGAATCGTTTACTTTTACAAATACGCAGGAACGCACAATTTATTGCTCAAGAACATTTGAAAATCTAAATCTTCTCTACATGAAAAAAGATCGTGACATAAGTATTTGAAATAATTTGAAAACTTCCGTATCCCTCCGGCAGATAAAAGTCTCTCTTACTCCGGGATCTTAGAACAAATATTTGTTTTCCTCGGATGAAACTGTTGTCTCGTTGAGTGTCCGAATTATAAGCACAATTTCAAGCAAAACATTGGTGGGGTTTCCACATTTATTCTCTGTAGTCTATAAAATGCGTTAGTCGAGCATTAATGTACATAACTATGTAAAGTAAAATATTTATAAAACATTTCTAGATCTTAGAGATGTTTTTTTTCTACCTTCCTAAAAGAAGCTGCCAAAATATGCAAGAGAGTACTGTTCATCGTCCGTGTTCAACTGCTGAAGGACAACAATTGAATTACATTTCGAAATCTTGTCATTGGTTTCCTTGAGATACTAACCCCCATATCTGCGAATTTTCATAATTAATTTTGATCAGAATCAAAACAATAAACACCCTAACGGTTATTTAGTGATTACTTTCGAAGACACTCACCAGTTAAAAATAGTTCATGCCGTGTAGAGCAATGAACTGATTCTACAAGTACAACAATGGCAAAATAAGAGACGCAGTCACAAATTTTAATGACTGTTGCTAGTATTAACCTTGAAATTAACTATCCCAGCCCAGATACTTATTTCCTTGTCAGTTGTAATCCACACGCGTACGTAAGGGGCAAGCTATTACGTCTTTTCTCAAATCTCATATTCCACGCCTAGTAGAACCAAACATTTTCATACAAACGTCAAGGCAAATAATGTTCGGTAATAAAAAAAGGTAACAACACTATTATAATTTCCATGTCAGCTCACTTTTAAGAATGTATTTATTTCTTATATTAATAAAGGTAAAATACTTTTCTTAAAGCCTTTAGACTGGCAATGAATGTTGCCATTCATGTTTAGAAACAATGAATGTTTTCCACCAGAACGGGTTCTCTTTTATCTACCAGAAAACGTCAATTTTATTTTGAAGACCTTTAAAATTTTTCCTCAAATTTGCAAATATTATCAAAATAAATACACATATTTTGAAACAAAATGAATACAGTATGAGGTACAAATAGTTGAAATAAGCACTTTTTTTAGTCGTTAAGCCTCCACTACCTCAACCAGTGACGTACGAAGGGCTCTCGTGAAGAAGAGCGATTAGTACACCAAACCTAGATTTGTACGAAGACATATTCACTCCTCTGTTCTTTTTTAATAAAAAATTGCACATTTGTAGACTTGAAAGCTATTCAAGTGATAATGCTCGAATTACTATTCAAATGTGATTTTAAAATAGTAATCAAAATATTGTATACACACGAAAAAAGATAATATACTACCATTCCACAAATTTATTCTATGTCAGACTTCCCAAGTTACTAAAAAGAATTTACTCCTAATTATTTCTATAAAACTTACCACCAAATATTTGTTGTATTCTGGAAAATCTATTTACAAAGATTTGGAATGACGTCTGTTATGGTAAATATGATAGCTCAAGTGAAAGATGTAGTTTCAATGTAAAATCATTGAGTGTTAGAAAAAAATTCTCTCGCCTGATGAATATAATTTCTGTCTACAATATTTCTTTGTTTTAAAAAAAAATTGAACTATAAGTTTCGTCCAGAATAAAAACTATAAGTGGAATTTTTATATAGCTCATGATAGAGGTAAATCGAGGTTGCTCAACACAGGATTACACGAATATATTAAAATGAAAATGGAAATAACGATTTCTAAACATAATACATATTGTACCATACATTGAAATTGACTGATTTACATATTATTCATTTGAATACATACTTATATCTGATTAAAAATTCTTCTTTATGATTATTTGATCATGTTAGTGTAATATTCAGAAGTATCTTTATTCACTAAGTTCCACTGGCGTGATAAAAAAAGAAATTTTTGCTCATGAGTTTCAAACATTTTCATATTTAAAAGACCGTGACCAATCTAACAGGTTCCAACCGACATTGTCCGTCTCGCACGATCCAGATATTAAGTCTCCCTGCGTCAAGAGATAACTCAGGCTCGCTATAACAATATCAGTAATTGCTATGCAGAATATTGCATAATTAATTATTAATATTCCACATAATTTATACTACATACTAGACGGAACAGACCTAATTAACTTACCCATTGGTACTAATTGAATATTATTTATTAACGTGTATTTGCTTTCAACTGTTCATGGATACTCATTAACAATAATGTATGACATGTTTCCTTTCCAGCCGACCTTGCCTGTTTATTTTTCGTCGTGGCGCTGTAAAAGCAAAGGGCTGTCATGAAAAACGCTTGAAACTCTATTAGTGAGTGACGTGCAAAATTTAAATAACGTCTCTTCTAGGCTGTTTCGACAATTTCACCCAGATTGATTCAAACACTTTAAAATCGCTAAGGATAGAGGGTATAGATTAGTGTAATACACAAACTACATACATTTATTATACCGTTATCTGTCGCACTTGACACTAAACTTCAAACAATACTTTAGAAGAAACCGTTAAAATTTTAAATCTATTCAACTAATAAATAAATTTATTGTCAAAAAGTCAGTAACAAACAGAGTATGTGGAGGACAATAAACTAATTTACCCTCCGGAAGCAAAAGCAAAGAACCATCCGATCAAGGGATTTGATGGTACAGATATAAGGCTGAATTCATTTTTATTAGTGTCCATATCCAAGTGTGAAATATATTTCGAATTGATTTCTAGTTTTTTAGAGTTTGTTAGGTTAAACATTTAACGACATTGCTGCTTTTATTGCCTTAACTGAAACAGCTGAACTGTCGTCCACAGATCATGATGCGCTGTGTATTAATTGAATGCTTGTTTGAGTGTGTGACGAGGTGGGAACGAGAGCTACTTGCAACAAAGAGAGCACATTCGAAAAAGAGAGGTCAGTGTTTTCATCTCGATTTCTCGTTTGCAGTCGCCACATACGCCGGCATGCGTGAGCGGAATGACAGAATTTGATTCCCAGAACGAGTAAGTCAGCTGCCGCTCGTTTTCGCATCCAAGCACGTCGCGGTTGCTTCCTCCCAAGAGTCCAAAGCGACGAGAGCGGCATGGAATACACAAAACAAGTTTTTACCGCCTTATCTAGTCTGCTCTTTCTACATAATTGAAATTAATCTTCCGCAGAGAGAAGCGTTTAAGTGTTGACAGGCTTTGGATATACAGGTCGAAACAAATATTTGCAAAGACTACTTTTCTTCAAGTTGATGGTTGTTGATGCAATATTTTCGTCAATTGTAAACCCAAAGAATGAAGATTATTATTGGCATTGACATTGATAATTGAAGTGTTTTTAATGATGCAATATTGAAACTGTGGACGCATATTGAAACTGTGGACGCCATCCTGGCCCGGGTTTTTCTCCGTTTTTCCTTCTGGTAGAGGCGGATTTATCATACAGGTTCTCTAGGCTTTGTCTAGGGGCGTGTCTATTGTAACAATAAATCGTGAATTTAGTGTTATTTCAATTCTTATGATTTTTAAACACTATACTCAGAATAATCTATAGTTCGATAATAACTTACATGTAATTTTTTGCTTAAAATTACAAACATATTGACATTCTATTAGTATTATAACTCGCAGCTAACTTTTTATCTTATCTAGGAATTTTTGCTGAAATTTTTGAATCCGCCTCTGCCTTAGGGCCCTTGATCGGAATTGATGGGATGGTCCCTTGCTTGCTTCCGGAGAGTAAATTAGTTTATTGTCCTCCACGTGGTCATACGCAGATTGTAACTGACTTTTTGACAATAAATTTATTATTAATGAAACATATCTGTTAGTAGAAGTAGGGACTTTATTACGTTATGCTAAACTGTCAAAATATTTAAGATACACAAGTGTTATTTTCTTCATCGCCGTATACCAAAAGTTGTTCTCGTTTCTAGCACACGCTTCTTGAAGTCGAAGCACTGAATTCCCCCGAGATGTCCAGCAGATTGTATACAACAAAATCCCGAAATACAGCTCATCCATCTTGTCAGGCCATTTATTAGACTTACGCTCGACGAGATCCAATGCTGCAATGCGTATCCTTCCTGTCAGAAATATTCTTGCTCAAACTGTACTAAATTTATTGTCAATTACTACACCAACAATAAAACATCGAAGTTTAAAACCTCGATTATGTTATGCGAAAAGTCATATTTTGGAATTTAGTTAGTAAATCCATATTTTACAGTTTTATAAAGAAATCGTAAGCAAAACTAATCAACGAGTTCACATTTTAAGAAAATCTTTCAACCCTTTCTCAGCTATGGAAATGAAATGAAACATCACCTTGCAACTTTCGAGTATATCGCGGCCATAAATATAACTGCTATGTGACACATACGCCATTAGTTCCTAATAGGTATACATTTCCTGAAGTTCACGAGAAGAACTGTTACTGAGAACATTCAGAATCGGTTAAGTATCCATTACACAAGTTCAGGAAGTCATTCTGAAAACAAAATTGTTCCATTAGTATTACGACTTTCTTCGTGAGACTGATATCGTCGATATTCGAAGAAACACGTTATTGATAAATAATAATGATTACATTATAATAACATTTAAGTCGAAACAAACAAGAAAATAGGCGATGTTTTGATAAGCTAGATACCCCTCGAGAGAATCCTGTTTTACAGGTTACATTCACCTTATTGGATAAGTTTTACATTATACAATATGGAATTCGACAATTTCTTTTAGATCAAAATATTTTCAAAATTCCTCAATTTTTAAAATTAAAGACATAATTTATTTTTGTTTCTACCTAATTTCTATTTGTTGTATCCTATGGGTTAAATTATAAGACCTACTCTTCCACCCAATGAATATCATAAGAGGAAAGGAGTTTGAAAATGTTTCCAGTTAATGGAAGGCACTGGAATGACATTTGTCGGGAGTATGTGGAGAAAATTGAAGATACGTACATCAACACAGCAAAGGATCTGATCTGCACTCTTCTTCTCTGCTGAACGAAGGGAGCGAAAACCGGTTGCACTATTGCAATTTGTAGTGATTTATGGTCGGCCGTTGATATTTACGGTCGTATGTTAATTTCTACTCGGAAATAATGAAGGTATGTTTTTTCAGATCATTTTTATTACTTCTCGCGAGATAGAATAAACCAAATATTTCCAATGTGGGATCTCGTACAGCGTCGTGTTGACAGATGACGTGTCCATTGGCTCCTCTACCTTCGCCGCCCCCGTTGCCTCACTGCGTCCGACGATCCATCCGTCGCATAGTCGCCTACGCACGCGTATTTCGGAGGCCATGGCGCTCAGCCAGATGGACCCATCCTCTCCCCCACCGCTTATATGCCACTCTCTCCCTCCCCTGTACCACGGCTGTCGCATGCGGCGTCAGGCAGCACAGGCGCCGGATGCGAGGCCTGGTGCTGATTTTACGAATACTCGTGTCACCAAACACATCGCATTGCTACAGACGCGTCATATTTTTTTACAATGTTGTTCCTCGATTTTAAGAGGAAAATGCGATAGTGGTATTCGCGAGAAACCGTTTACACGTCTGCCTTCTGTTTTTACCAGAATACGTCAGTGCCGTTTCTTCTTTTTGTTTTTGTAAACAAATATCTGATACTTTTAACATACGTAACTTAGTTATTTGTTATCTTTTTACAAAGAACGAGTCTAGTACCCAACCTCATATAATAGACCTCGATCAAGTTTCTGTAACAGTACCATACGTGGAGATAAAACCCAAAAACAACCTGAAGTTACCTTTCCATAAAGGTTATGAAATGAAATATTTACAGAATAATAGGTAAATATCCCCGGCATTGCTCGCGTGAAGTTTGTAATTTTATAGAAATATTATTGTATGAATAACCATAGTTTCATCAATTTACACTGTCCGAATAATTTGTACAGTTTTGTGCAGTTTGACCCTTTTTACGTCATTTTGTTTAATACGAAGGGAAATTAACTTTTTTTGTTTTTGGTTTCACAAGAAATTTTTTGCATGTCGGATCCATGGAAACTTAGGATATTTTATTTGAAATTATGGTTTAAGGATGTACTCAAATTTTCTGGTCCATGGTATTTTTCCTAGAAGGAACATCTATTTTCACTGGCCTATGAATAAATAAAGATGGTGTTGAATCATGAAATATTTCCAAGTTCTTAAAAGCTATCATGAAAGCACGCATCCAATAAGTCTAATAGAAGGTATTTGTTTTAATTTTTCAGTTGGCTTCGGTACAGGAAATGACCTGAATTTCCTTGTTTTGTGCAGTTTTATTTTTTAGAATATCAATTTCTTTTCGTAAATTTCATAAAATTGTTCATAATGTTAGTTCAGTGAGCTCGCAATTAATTCTACACATTTGTTTTTCTTTTTGAAAAAATTTACAACTGTAATAGTCTTCAATTCTTTTATAGTATTATTCTTTACGTCTATACAGACACTTTTTATTTGACTTATAATCCATACTAACCGTTCAAACTATTTTAAGATATCGTAAACAATGATGAAATCTTCATGACGTTCTTCCGTTCAAGTGTCAATCAAAGGTTTTGTAGAGCTATTCTCGCTGCTACATAGCTCGTGGTACCCGAACGACAGTTGTCACAAGAACGAAGGTAGAGAAATCAAGGAATAACTAGCATTGCACTTCGTGAAGTTCTTCCCGGACATTCACTAACCATTCGCATTACTCTGTGCTGTTCCTTTCCCTCAAAGAACTATAAGCTTCCGTGACCAACAGAGAGAAGAAATAAAGGGTAAATAAAGAATACAAAGGTATAAACTAGTAAAAATATAGAAATAAAAGGGAATACATTTTGAAAAGGTAAGAATGGACGAAAGAAAAGTGAAAAGATGAATCGTAAAAATTGTTACATCGGTTGAAAGCACATGGGGATATGACAACGAGTTTCGGAGAAATGAGTTGTGACATTGCGCAAGAGCGCGATGACATGGCTCATCTGGATACCGCGGAGAGCATTTAACATCCTAGCACGAGTATACTAGCACATGCAGCGCGTAGTAAATGAACAGAGACACGCGTTTACGGCAGAAGCAGAGAAAGGTTCTTCATCACCTACGAGTAATGCAAAACCAAAGAGCAACCTAGTTTCACGCATACTTCCATGAGGTGTTAAAGAGGAAAAACAGGAAAATAGAAATACATAAAACATAAGTTACATACTCAGAAGGAGTGGCGGATCTATCGGGTGGGGGTGGGGGTTATGGAGGGAGAGGTAAGGGGTTATAACCCCATTGGACCTGAGCTCTCAACAGATAAAATTGAAGTTGATAAATGGTATACTTTGTAAAAGTGTTACCACATTAATAATTGTTATTAGTTATAATCTTACTGTTATTAATTATATAATTGTTATTTTTATTAATACCAGATTAATAAATTTAATAATACCAGATTAATTATATAATTGTTATGAATAATACCAGATTGTTAATTATTTACTTGATGTAAATAATGATGATTTAAAGATAATATTTATAAAATTTGTGTTGTAAAACAATGATTTTTAAACAAAAATGCTCCCCGATTAGTCCCACCCCCTTGATTGCGATCTAGATCCGCCACTGCTCAGAAATAATATAATGGATGGGAGTCTGAACCTCAGCAGTACACCATTCAAAGATATAATTTGTTATTATTCGTATAATTTTCATTAAATTTAAGATTTTTCTTTATAAAAATGTATTATTTTTCATTGGAATTAGTGTGTACTGGAGGTGGTCTTGAGCAGCCAGTGTATGATGCCACAACGAACATGTAGTAAATAGAAACATAATACATTCCTGACTTACGTTACGAAACATACTATACGATGTACCACGCGTGCTATCGTTGTACTTGTAAATCCTCGAAACATTTTATTTAGGAACCAAATGCGCGAGACACCATTAAAGATGAAAGTGGACCAGCTCTACAGTTTCATGAAACAGCTGCAAGTTGAGAGCGAATGTGCCATAACATCAGATATAAAGCTTCAGTGATGTTGCGACTTAAAATGAAAACTACTCAGCTTTCAGGTGTGTTCTGAAAAATTTGAACGGCTGAGGAAAATTAACCTTATTTAATTCTAAGTTTTTCCGAAGAACTGAAGAAAATGTTTAATATTGTGCAGAGATAAAAATATTTATTATGTTTAATTATCACTATTGATAAAATTTAACATATTTTTATTTAATGCCGTACACAGATGTCAGTGGGTCTTAATGCAGATTGAATGAATGTTTTGCTTTGTAATCTCATATTAGCAAAATGATAAATATATCCTCGTTCTGGAAGAGTTATATAAATTTCAAACTTTCAATAGCATTCTCTCTTCCACGTCATGCAAAAGTATAACAGCTTCTCTACAATTGCTTGTATTTTCAAGGCACTATACTATTTCTTCATCTTTACAACGAACCTTTCTTTTAAATAGTAACTCCTTCAAGGTGATTGAAGTATTTTGCTGAAGTATTTTTCTTTGAGATGAAAAATGAAAAGAAAAAAGACATCTTAAAATAACGCCAATATGTTTTCCTGTACTTATGTAGGTTTCAATGCATCAAGAATATTCCATTGTTTATTAAAAGGTGCTCAACTAAACGACACCGCAGTATCATATACAAGATCGGCAATTTATGTTTGCTTTAAAAGTGGGTGAGAAGTTTAAACTATTGTTGTTATTATTATTATCATGATTTTGCGGGAAAACAAAATCACATTGGAGATAAAGAAAATTTATGATTAGAAATTCACAAAATAATATGTATTAATGCATTATGCAACTTTGAAAAAACTTTAAAGTCGCTTTCCGAGTTTATTCACAACAGAAATCATTTCATGAAAGTTAAAGTATTCGTCACCAAATTACCTCGAGAGTCGATGGTACGTATCATCAAAGCTACGAGTATCGAAAGTCTTTACAACATGAGGATTTGAGAAGTGATAATAGTTCACGTATTTTATCTCGCGATTCAAAAAAACAAGTCTGAATAAAAAGAAAATTTGTTCAGTAGTAATCATTATGGGAAAAGAGTATCTATCATAGAATATTATAGAATTTTTTGTTGAAACTTTAAAAAACTTGTTTAACTATTTCACATTATGCTTTCAAGTTGAGTAGTACTGTGGGAGTATTCTATCCATAAGAAAAGTTTTGTTTACCTCATTAAATTTGCGAAACGTAGCTTATATTTAACAAATTTTTAGTCGAGTGATTCTTGAAAAATACTCGCGATCGGTAGCAAATCTTATCTCTAATGAATTTAATTTGACATTTCACAAAGCTTGTAGTTAAATTCGGAATATCGTCAAGCGTCTGACCCTTGTTTTTGAAAGTAGACATGCGATGGAGCACAAACGAGCCTCTGAAGTCATAGGAAATTACTAATTCTGACGTTTGATTGTTAAACTTTCATCAACTTTCGATCTGCCTTGAACACAGATGAAGACTACAAGGATAAACAAAATACTTCCTCGTTCTATAAAATCTTTCTTACGAAACATAATAAAAATACTTATTTTATAATAACAATTTTTATCATTTTCTTTCAAATATAACAACTAAGTGCTGTCGCGCAAGTAACTGAGGTGAACTACCCAATTAATTTAATGACTCTAAATGTTAAAATCCACTTTCACCATATAAGGGACATAGAAACACAATAAAGAGAGATATTCAAATTTACAAAGCCTTCTTAATGAACCCAAATGCCTTCATAAAGTTTGGAAAGGCTCCAACGACCCCAAAGGAACTATATCCTCCACGCTGTAGCTCACAGCACGAAATTGATATTGAGATAAAAGGCCTTGTTTCATTCTTCTATCGTAAATACGCCTACTTCATGTTCAGTGAAAGAAAAAATGAAAGTAAAAACCATGAACTGAACATTTTGGATGAGCTATTAAACTTCTCTTTCAAAAAGAGAAGTTGTTGAAGCTGAAACGTAAGAAAATTTCATGCGTTACATCCACAGAATATTACATACATGCAGTTTTTTTAACGTACCCAGCCCTTCCATGTGAAAAAGCAATTAAATTTAATCTAAATTCTAATAAAGATTCTTCCACTTCAGATCACATTCATTTTACAAATATGTCCGTTTATAGTAATATGGCGCGTCATCGGCAAATTTCAATATCCCAAAGAACAATCGTAATGGATTCATGGATTGTGTTTGATTAGTTGTCGACGCTGACGATGAAAACATTTGTACCATAGTATAATATTTGGATTTGTTGTAGACTAATGTTCAATTGCGCATCTCTATCACTGATAACAAGCTTTGGAGTAAAGAACACAATATATCTTAATTTCTTGTGTTGTAATGGTCTTCGATAGTCATGTAAACATGTGTTAACGTTCGGAAGACAACGGTAGATTTGCGACAACTAGTTCCCTAACAGAAATCACAGATAGTCTGAATAAATTGTGTCATTAACCTTTGACTTTCTCTGGAGAAACTTATTGCGCTAGAATCTTGAACCGAAAGTTGAGATTCTCGGAAACTCTATTTTTAGGAAAGAAAATATTGAGAAAAATGTTCTCTGAGGATTTTGATTCCGTTTAATACTAGTGATAATGTATTAATTTTCTTGGTATTCTGAATTTTATTTTCAGATAAATGAACTACCAGTACAAAATAAGTATTTCATCAACTTCGTGACTGTATGCATGAGAAACTGATGAAACTTGGTGTATTGGCTGATATTCATTATGAACATCATACAAGCTTACATAAATACCGTGACTTAATTTCGCACTCGACAAGTATATTCATAGGGTCTGAAGCGTCAATAATCAACATTTCTTCTCTGATATTTATATGGTTAATAGCTAATTAACCCTGCGTTGTCCGGGATTTTTCTTAGACTAATTTTCTTTTACTCAGGAAAAAATAAAATCGATCTATATTCTAAGATCAAAATACTTTTACTTTCTGTTTTTTTTTTAAACGTATCCAGCATCCTAATTTTTCACATTCATAATGATACAAGTTTCATACAAAACTTGACTGTATACACTTCACCTTTTCACGAGAACCGCGCTGGTTGAATTTTCGTTTCTGAGATGACACGTCTGCACCATTTCATTGTAAAATCTAAACTATTCGTCGCAATTTTAAGACTTAAACACTTTTTATCTTTGTTAAACGCACAAAACAAACCATCTATTAAATTTAATGATAATTTATTTTTTTCCCTTCTGAAATTACTTAAATTGAAGAACTTTAACACTTCTATTTTTGATAAAGTTTTATCGATAATTTAGGTAACTTTTATGTACAACTTTTTGACACAAACATTATTGGCATTCATAATTGCCTCGTATGTCTAACAGGTTACACGGTGTCAGAAAATATGACTCTTTTTCCCCTATTTTAGCGACACTTGTTGTCAAAAACATTTCCTATCCTTCCTATCACACATTTAAAAAATAAAAGTTAGCGAATGTTCATCCAGGATACCTCAGCTCTCTCCTTCCCAAATTTCATTACGATCCGTTCAGTGGTTTAGTCGTGATCAAGTAGCAAACAGACACACACTTTCGCTTTACCCATTTCTATATTAGTATTAAATTTCATTAACATACAATTTGTGAACTAGATATTGTAAACATTATGAACCAGAATTGGAAAATACTACCCAAGACAAACTACTTCCTAAGAAACTACCACCTCAGAGGTCTTTGGGTCTCGCAAGTTGAATGAAAATGGATGACGAGCCCGGGAGGCAAACGGGATGGCGCAGTCGGTTAGCGCATGAGCGCGTTAAGCTCAAGGTTCCGAGTTCGATTCTCGGTCCCGTCTCCCATTTTCATACAACATAACATAAATAATAAATTTCATTAAATTTATTGTCAAAAAAGCAGTAGAAACTGCGTATGACCACGTGGAGGACAATAGACTAATTTACTCTCCGGAAGCAAGCAAGGGACCATCACATCAATCCCGATCAAGGGCCCTAAGGCAGAGCCGGATTCAAAAATTTCAGCAAAAGTTCCTAGATAAGAAAAAAAGTTAGCTGTGAGTTATAATACTAATAGAATGTCAATATATTTGTAATTTAACACAAATATGTTTGTAAATTTACATGTACAAGTTATTATCGAACTATAGATTATTCTGAGTATAGTGTTTAAAAATCATAAGACTTGAAAAAACACTAAACTCACGATTTATTGTTACAATAAACACGCCCCTAGACAAAGCCTAGAGAACCTGTATAAGAAATCCGCCTCTACCCGAAGGAAAAACGGAGAAAATCCCGGGCAAGAATGGGGCTACAGAGTTAATGTACACAACCGTGCCAAAGTTGAGTACACATAAAACTAAATTAATATGAGCCATAATACAACACAATTATACACAAATTAATATGAGCCATAATACAACACTTCTGAATTATGAAAGTTTGAACTCTCTGACCGGAATTACCCCAGAAAATAATGTCATAACGTAAATGGGAGTAAATGTTTGCAAAATATACGCAACGGGAAATACGTGGACTAACTACGTTAACTAAGATTCGGAATGCGTAACACAATTTGTTTAATTGGGAATTAATATTGTCAATGTGACAATTCTATTTGAGGTTGTGTTGAATATGAAGACCTAAGAATTTTGTATTCGTAATAGTTTTTAATTGTGTTTCGTTTAAAGAAAGAGAAACCTGGGGTAAAGATTTTATGATACTATTGTGAAATGACATAGACACTGTTTTGTCGGTGTTTACTATGAGACGATTTGCATGGAACCAAATCGAAAGGTTAGACAAAACTTTTTGAGCGTTGGCATGTTTACATAGTAAATTAATGTCATCAGCAAAAAGAACTATTTTGCAATCTGATGTGGATGATGACATGTCGTTCACATACAATAAAAAGAGTATNAAGTAAGTGGCTTTATTTCTGAAAGACAACGCTGAAGTATTTTATTTTTAGTATAGGATATTTCGACCTGTTGATATCTATCTTTTAAATAAGAAGTTAGCCATTGATGTGGAAGTCCACGAATGCCTAAAGAATGCAATTTGGAAAGGAGAATTGCGTGATCGATGACATAGAATGCTTTGGATAAGTCAAGGAAAATACCCTGAGGATTTTCTCCACGGTCAAGAGATGTGGTAACATCGTTTAAGAAAGCAAATATGGCGGCGCTTGTAGTGGTAAAGGATTTCCTAAAACCGTGTCGTCAGAGAGAATGTTATTTTTTGATAAAAAATCTAGAAGACACAGAACAATTTTTCTAGGATTTTTGAGACAGTGGGTAGTAGATATATTGGTCGGTAATTTCCAATATTAAGTTTGTTTCCTTTCTTGTGTAAAAGTTTCACTTTAGCTCTCTTAAATATTTTAGGAAACACCCCTTCCGATGAAGAACTACTAAAAAATTTTATGTGCGGACTTAATGTAGCGTGGGACAAAAATTTAACAATAAACTACTTGGAGAATACGTTTTAATAACACTTTATTATTTTATTTACTTTACTTTATTTAATTAATTAAATTTAATACATTGTTTATAATACTTTATTTAATAATATTTATATATAATACTTTAAAATTTAACACTAAAATAGTATGGATAATACTTTCCTCTAAAGAAATAGTAAAGGCATGCCATGACCTTACTTATCTAATTCTGCTGAGCTCCCCAGCAGATTTAAAACGATTGTAAATCCCTTTTTCGTTTAGCAGATTGGAAGACTGTACTTTGTACTTTGATTTTATCGAAACTATTACCGTATTTTGGTCTGATCTAATACTAGTATGACATGGAATATCCCCTGACGTGTATCGTGACCTTGGGCAGCCGTGGCACTCAGAGTCCCAATAGTCCCTCTTGCGGTCACCAGGGCGGTGTCCGCCCACGCTAGCTGTTTACGTTTCGCCCACTGATCTTCGAAGCCAAACGACGCGCGGCGCGGCGGCGTGTCGAGCAGCAGCATTGCATTTAGAAACACCGTCGGTCGTAAGCGAAGGCCATGTTGGCCTGTCGCCCGGTGACTCAACGGCGATCCCACAAGCAATTCCACGTGGAAAAGGAGGCTGGGAACCGATTCCTTACAGGATGTATTCAAGACTCAAATGCCGCTCGTATCTGCTTTTATGAGAAGAGATATAGTTCCTGTTCTACAAAATCTTGATAGAGTATTTTGTGAGTAAAGCATTGTCAAACTACCATTGGTTTTCTACTCTTTAGATACTGAAAGATAACTCACGTGCTCGTTTTTGGATAGGAAAACGGATATTTTAGGTTCGATATTTTAATCAAATGTTGAGCTAAAACTAAGTCTCGTAAAAATCGTTATCCTGTGTAAATTATACATTTAAACATGTTTTTCTAGCAAAAAACAATGTCAAAGATTTTCTTTTAATCTCAAAAAATCCATTTCAATGAGTTATGCTGTTTCCAGGGGCACATGTTCGTTATCAGTATTTTACTATAACTGCAAAATGTTAGTTTTATACGTTCAAGAATTTTCTTTTTTTCTTCAAATATGTTTAGTTCTTGCGAAAGTTTAAATTTTAATAATGTATAACAATATGTTACGTATATGTCGGTCTTATGGATTGTACTTCATATATTCCATGGCGTTCCTTCAATTTAATTTTATTCTCAAGAACATCGTTGTAAATATGTCTTTAATTTTTGGTTGTATTTTGTCCCACACGTTTTGTGCAGTAAAAATTTATCAATGTTATATTAACTTTATTCCTTCATTCCTTCAGCGGCTTCGACAATTATTTGAATATTGCTCTTGTTTTCAAATATTTCGCGACACATAAAAATTCACCTAGGTTGACCTGTGACTGTAAAGTAATAAATAAAATACCAAAAAACATTTAAATAGTGTTTATTGTACTTTAAAATTTAGAAGTCAGTTTATATTAGCGATAATGCATCAAGAAATATAGAAAATTTCAATGAAGCACTAATAAGACTAAAATACTAAAATAAACTATACTAAATTTAAAATAAAGTAAGACTAAAATAAACATATGTAAGGTTGACTAGGTGTGAGGATAACATTTGTAGAATATGGGAAATCCGTCGCCGCTCTCTTATACTTGGAGGGGAATTGTTTTGCTTATTATTCAAACCACTCACATGCCTTTGAACGATAAGTAGAAGTCTTCCGTAAAATAAATTTAAGTAGCTTTGTTCTAGATTTGTTTGTTATTCAAAATTCCAAGTATACGAAATTGGAAAGGTTCTGTAAATCAATAACATCGTACCTTCCTCATAACAGAACAATTTCCCATTTCATCTCTATAATTTTATACTTTTAATATTTATAAAAGTAAAACAAATTGCTAAGGAAAACAGTAAACAAGAAGGTAAAGGAAATTGCATTTTGTGCATTATTGATAGAGATAGAATTGTGTATACGAGTAAAAATCTAAGTATTATTAAAAGTAGATATTTCCTCCAATGTTTTATTATTGAACTTGTTAAGCACTCAAAGGTTAATTATTATCAATTTGATGGTCTTGTTCAAATATTCTTTCTCAAATCCAGGATTCATATCCTAAATACCCTTTTGTCGCTGATTCAGTCAAGAAGATAACTATATCCGGCTTCTCTCACAAATCATTTTTTGAACTCACATTGCGAAAAATATTCTGAACGTATGAAAACGTAACTTTGACGGTCGTGTACTTTAGGGGTAGAAATTATCTAAATAATGCTTATCTAAATAATGCTTCATTTTGAAGCATCAGAGATTGAAGGAAGAAACTAAATCCAAAAGAAGGTACAGATACCATCTTATTGTAAGATTATATTTTATTTACGTTTTTATGAAAATCAAGAAAAAGACACTTCATGTGTATGTAGATGCTATTTGCCATCTTACTTCTTACATCATTGTTGGCGATTAATCAATGAATGTACTGGAACAAATTTTCTCAAAAACTTTGTATTAATTCAAGTGACACACACGTCCATAGCTGCGATTGATTTATGAGAAAAAATATTTCCCCATCCGTTTATTAGTTTGAAATATTACAATATCGTTTTTTACCGGTTACACTTGTAGCTGGCGTGACTTTCTGAAGAGTGAAAGATTTCTCACATTGAAAATAGAATAAATCATTTTTTTCTTGTTTCAGAACCCAACAATCCTTTTCCTTGAACGTACTGGAAATGACCTACCCACTCTTTCCCCTTGGGATCAGTACATACGGATACTGCTCTATCACTTTATGAACATATTTAGGACGACTGCGTTTGGTTATGCTCAAATACATTTGAATTCTATAACGCACATATTCCTCCTGTGAAACTCCAAATGTACTGATAAGAGAACATTCGCTATAAACGCTATTGTTGAGTATATTGTGAGGAAAATATATCATCACCGTTGCATAAAGATAAACATTTTACGGATATGGAAGTTACGCAAAAGAGATTTCTCAAAATAATACAAAAGAGATAGGAAATAATATAAAAAAGAATGTTGTCAATATTTTATTGCTTCTAGATGACTATCAAAACTAAGAATCTATTCTCATTTCAAATATATTTCAAAATTTCATTTCGTATCAACAATCTGTATACGAGCTATCTATAATACAAATAATTCACTTTCATGTCAACAATAGATACTTTTTGAAATCACCAAAAAATTTGGGAAGTCAATTTTCCTGAACAAAATTTGTAATCACAATATAATCTTAATCTTTTCATTTTGCTATTTACTTTACCTACTTAAGTGTCCAAATAAAAAAGTAAAACATTCTTAAACCATTCTTGCAAAACCTTTTCACGTGCTTTCCCACATGAATGACTAAGTCTTCACTATAAAATAAAGAAAAAAATCATTATTCAATATACTTTTTTTGCAATTTCAAAATATTTCAATAATTTGTTAACAAAAACACTCACTAAATTAAATAACAAATAATGTAAAAGAAAGTTAGTTAATTACCGCACATATGTTTACGGAAACCGTCAACGTCATTGACACCGGAAATGACCGTCAACGTCATTGATACCGACATTTCCCTCAAGAAAAAGTATTCACATGCCATATAGAACACTATCCATCTGGAATGGCACAAACACCTTATTACCCACACTCTCTGAATTTAAACGATAGACGCAGCAATATAATAAAATTTTGCTGCGTGTATCATTTAAAAATCCAAGACAGTAGGAAATAAGGTGAACGCCAATGGTCTCCTCAGTCTCTAAGAACTTCGTGATTTACTTCTGCAAAGAGGGATTTGAAAATTTCCCGACTTCAAAGGTTTGGGTGTATTTTAATTGAAAAACCACGCCAACAAGTATAGAAGTGAATTAATAACGCAGAACATGTATTACGTACATCGTATTTCCTATAAGTTTTCTGTTCTCCTGTACCTAAAAAAGTTATTGTTCCCATATTTTCGGTTATAATTTTCCGAAACTGCTTTTCATATGCAATTATTCGAAAAAATTCGAGTTCTTAAAAAATATAATGTGTGGATATATTAAAATATCTTCGAAACAAGAAAAATATAGATTGTAAATATAAAATATCTAGAGCATATGAAGCGACATAATAGATTCTATTCTAAATGTAACTCGAAAAAACATTGACTCACCCATTTAATCAGAATCATTCCATATCGACGGACAAAATTCTAAATATTGCTGTATCAAAGAACTCCAAAACGGATATTTCCATCAAAATTTCATGATCGAAAATTTACCCGATAACAATATATTAGAATATTCTACGTAATGAAAGAGTAAAAAACAGAAAAAGGGTTATTTCCACATAAACATCGGAATATAACTAACCTATTGAAATCTTAATGAGTTATCTTTCTGTTTTCGAAATCTAATGTATGTAATTTCCATATTATCAGAGTTCATATATAATTTCCATATTTAATTCAAAAGTCTAACTAGTTATAGAATGTAGAGATACATATAATTTTAAACCTACATTTAATTTTTTAAACTTTCGATGTACTATAGCAAATAAGATCATTTTAATTTTTTCTGTCCGAAAAAGGAAAGTTTATTTGCCAAAATTGATAAAACATTTTCAGAGTTTTATAGTTGTCAATTATTCAAATAGCTTAGTGAAGAAGCTCTCGTTACATCCAAACATTACTTGCATTTTTTACATGACGGATTGAAAGTTTATTCGCAAAACGTCCTCGATTTAAAATAATTACGGTTTCCAAACGAATAAGCTTCCTTTTTTAATTGAATTTGCGAGTTACTTTATTCATCAAGTCATTGGGTAACAAATACCTCGAATGAAGTCGTAGGAATTTCTGTGTAAATGTTTGTAACAGTGAAACGGAAACAAAGATCGAAGTTAGGTAAGCTGATGCTGAGGACGTAAGAGAAAACAAGACTAATCAATAACGTAATAATAATATATAATATATAGGTAGCTTTCAAGTATATTCCTGTGGTAGGAGAATTATCACACTAGAATATTTTTCTATCCTCTCATATCAGTAAGGAACAACATATTTTTTATATCTATCGATACGAAAACGGTTTTAAACCGAGTAGTTGTAATTATGTAAATATGTTGAACAATTATATTCTAGATAACATGTTACAAGTAAAATTAATCTTGTGTTTTATCTAAGAAGTCTCTCTGAACTAAAATAATAGAATGAATAAATCAATTATAGCGTCTCCACCATATGGTTCCAAGTTTCACCATGTTATATTTAATTATGTCACTTGAGTTTAATATAAATGAATGCCTGAACTGATTATGTAGTTAGTTGAAACATTGGTGAAAAAAACAGTATGAACCTGACAATTTTCTGGTCGCTAGATTTACTCATGTGGAGTTCAAATTTCTTTCTTTCTATTTCCTCTATTTCTTATTATTTAAATGAATTATTTTCCATTTACAGTACAGTTTTTAACGGAGTCATTACAAGGATCACAATACAAGAATTTAACCACAATTTTATGTCACCTTACGGAAGCGTTCTTACATTTCTTTTTTTAAAAACATTTTTCAACACTTCATTGTCCGATACACATAAAAACTACAACGGGGTGGTTGTACTTACTTAGTAACACAGAGAAACTATTAGTTATTAATTTATCAATACCATGGTAATTCTTCAATATAATGGTTTCTGTCGTTATTTTGATTTTATTTTTTGTAGTTTTATATTGTTAAATATTATATGTTATTAGGATAAGGTACGATTTATGTGTCTCCTGACGAAGTCGCAAAAATATTGAAATATATTTCTAATTCTGAAAGAAGTCGTTTAAGGTAATAATAATAATAATAATAACTTTATTGTCAAAAAACAAGTTACAAACTGCTTATGACCACGGTGAGGAAAAACTAATTTACTCTCCGGAAGCTATCAAGGGACCATCCCATCAATTCCGATAAAGGGCCCTAAGGGGGATTTAACATTCCAGCTCACTCCTAAGATGAGAATACAAATGGTTAGTTCCGTGTTATAATACAACAAATTTGAATTTAATAAAACACGAAAATGTTTTTCCACAAGTTCGTATTATTATCAAAATGTAGATTCGGAAAGTATTGTTTATAAATGGTAGCTATTAAAATACTTCTAAATCGATATTAACAATTTAATATTATAATTATGTGAGATGCAAATAGCGCATTTGATATACTTGAGAGCAAGTGAAGCGCGCGGCAGGCGCCGGAAGTTGCGGGGCGATGGATACCGGAAGCGGCGCGTCGCCATTGGAAGCGGTGCGTTCTCTCGGCTGCGGGATGCAACGTGGTCACACTGCCACCGCAGACTGCAGCTATTGATTTCCAACTGAGATAACCGGCATTTCTCTCAAAGCTAATTGCTCTCCAATGTCACGCTCCGCGGAGCTTTCAAAGACTGATTTCGTGCATTCTGCTTTAACTAGAGTTCACTTCACCGGTTCTCTAGGTTTCTTAGAACACGGACCGTCGTTCCACACGAAGATGTGAGGGCAGAGAAATAGTTTTCTCGAACAAAAAATTCTATTGACCTTGAATTTCTTAATTCAAGATCCAAAAGTTTCATTGAAAATATTATTTAATAATATATTATGTGATAGGTAAAATACAGAAAAAAATATCTATTTATCAACAATAAATTATTTAACATATATTTGAAACCAATGATATTTTAATTATGTATTTGAAATACTTTTCGCTTTTAACTTTCTGATTGCAATCGTTATGAAATATTAAAATACATCCAACGATCAATGGCGTACATTTGTTGTACATTCGTCCTTATGGAAGTGTAAACTCATGTTCCCGAGTTACGAACTCTACAGAGGCGGTGCGTGCTCTTTTCAAGTTTACTCGCCCCTTGCTGACAGAAGCAACACGCCAAACTCGGGAGAAACTCGCGCAACATTTGCACGTTATGTTCATTATCTCAAATGCATGCTCAAGGCTTCGAGAAGAAATTTCAGTTTTGAGGAGCTTGTTGCTTGCTTTCAGAACGAAGGTTGTTTGAAACTTCCGCTAATAAGGGTAAGATTTTATCGCATCCAAATTCACTGGAGATTGAATAAGGAAGAAAGGAAAGGTCCTTAATAACATCTTCTACAACCCTTAAAATTTGTAGAAAGTACCATCTAATAATCAGTTAGAATCTAATAATAATCAGTATTCGAAAAACGTTTCCTATTTCTGTTTCTTTTGATATTGCTACTTACATAATATCCGAGAACTAAGAAAATAAAATAGTTCAGATAATAACTATTACGACGTGGAAACAGTGAATTTTCTTTTCAAAATTTGGCAGTATTTTAATTACATAAATAATTCCAACACGACAATAACCCAGAAATAATTCATAAGTCAGATTTGAATTCCATTTTATGTTTACGTCGTACCTTGTCGCCGCGCTGGCGTGCACGCGGTAAAAGACGATCACAACCGGCGCCAAGCGAGAAGTACTTACAGTATGTGTCCCTGGTGAGACGGTCTATGGTCTCCTGCTTGAGCTTGGAGTTCTTCTTGCCCATGGCTGCGTGTGCGGAAGCCGACCGTGCGTCGGAGGCAGTGACGGCGACGTCGACTGGAGAAGTCGCTGGTGCTGAAGAGCGTGCGGGAGGGCGCTACGCTGCTCCGGTCGCTGCAGCTGCTGAGGTGGCGCTGTTGGTGACGTCTAGTAGCAACGCGCCATGCCAGCTGCAGCTGCCGTGTTCCGTCGCGCGCGGCTCGCAGCCGAATGCCCACCCGCTGGTGTCGACGCAAACTCATTCCCCCCTCCCCGTCGCCTGCGCGCCGCTCTGCGCCCCGACTTGCCCTGCGCGCGCCGTCGCACTGCGCAGCTTCACGGGGCAGAGGGGTTGCTGGGGGAAGGCACCGGGGCAACCGAAAATCTTTAGCCGCCCACGCGCGGGCTACACGCCGCACCCTCCGCCCATTCAACTCGCTGCACGGCGGGTGCCGCGACGTGAAATACACTCACTCTCTTGGGTTGATGGCGGAAGAATTGAAAGAAGAGGAAATTGAGCGTAAGGAATTACTGTACGCGTTGTAAAGTGACCTTACGGTCGCACCTCTCCTTGGAAAAGCATTCGTTGAAATTACTCGTGTGTGTGTACTGATACTTGAGTCACTCCATCCCAAGGTGGCTGAACAGCGGAGAGAACGAACACCCGAGATCCACGCTTCACGATTTTGATGTAATAACGATGATCGCATTGGTTACCAATATCTTTCCTCTTTCGAGATCCGGGGTAAATTGACTTTACTCTTACAAACAGGCAGGCACGATCAAATACATTCGTCAAAAATTTTGGAATTGATTGATTTTCCGATACCTAGTGCTCTGAAAGGAAAGACGTATTGCTAGAGGTAGAAGTAATAGAGATTGTGAATGACACGACAAGGGGGATCTCGTTACATCTGAAATAATATAAAGTCAACATTATGTAATTAAAGAATTCATTTGGTCTAGTGGTAGCGTTTTCGCTTCCAAGGTTCCACTAAGCGATAGAGTGTGGGTTTAAACCTTGGACGAGATTTTCAACTGGGGTTTCCGTCACCTACTCCAGGCAACGGTATCATACGTTCCCTTGCAACCTAAAATATCTCCTTCCCAATACCCTTACCCAAGTCCAACGGTTAGGTTGAAGAGCAGGCCTCATGGCCTAAACTTCGCCCAAAGGCATAAAAAATAAATTAATAAGTTAATTCTATTGTATATTGTTTGTATTAAAGAATTCTCTCACTTTATATTTTACATTTCAACATTAAAATTCTTCATGGTTAAAGAAGCATTGAATCAAAATTAATGAACACATTTCAATAAAATATTATCGAGATAGTATTTTAACTAGCATCGTTCAATGGTTAACGCTTTAAACTACCATGTTCATAGATTATCATTATAAAGTGGTTTAATGTCAAACTACGAAATTTTTAGCTATTTATACGTACTGTTTATATCATTCTACCTCATTGTCTATATTATTCTGTCACGATTGTGTGATAATTTTTATCTGTTTTTCACCATAAAAACGTAGTCAATTTGAAAATATCTGCGCTGGATAACCCTCTATAGTTGGTGAACTATCTTGTAGATAAGTGGTTTAAAATGTCCAATTTCATTTCCATCGTTATTGAAAGGTATCGGAAGTTCCATCAAATGAAATCCGGTGGAAATCACTGAGCACTATGAAAGCCACCAATTGAGTCACATAATTGAACCTCTTTGATTCCCATTTCCCTCACGCACATCAACAAATATGCATTATTTCAAAATCATCAGAAGGTCAAAAGATTCATTTGATGAAAACGGATTAGTTTTATCTGATTTTCATTTTGGTGTCCGATGACAATATTATTAAAATATTTGCCGTCCTATGATTCCGAAAAAAATTTCGTATAATGTTCAGCACTTAACTTTTAATATTTTGTTTGTTGTCATTGTATTCTAAAAATAATCACGAAATTTTGTACATCTTTAACACTAACTAAACGGAAAGTCACATCTTATCTGGAAATGTAGATGCTCACTGACTTCAACATTTTGTGAATCCTAAAAGAATCGTTCTTGATGAGGCAACCCTCTGAACGTAACGTACAACAAAAGATACACTTAACCTTAGAAATCTTTCAAAAGCCCGGACGAGGGACTCCGGAAGCGAGAGATGTCGTGAATATTAAACCCGGCAGAAATAGTATTTTCTTGTCGTTTCATCTACAAAATAAGAAAGCTGTCTGAATCAAATGAACAAAAAGACCAGTGAGTCAGAAAAACTTAAATCATTTCAAACGTTAATTAAATCCACAAACTGTAAATTGAGAAGTGAATTACATTAAATCATCTTGGTGAAATGAAGATAATTCATGAATACAATTTTTTCTCTTCCTTTAATTATGTAGTTTGTCGCGTTTCAGTCGGCCTCACTACATGGGTGAGACGCTTGTAAAAAGAGAATTAAAAGGGCGCCAGATGTCGTTGCCTCACACCTCGTAAGGCTGCGACACCAGTGGACGATACGTGCATAACATCACGGGTGGATGATGATGATTTGTTGGGTTTTTTGTGTGTGTGAGAGGGGGGGGGGCATTACAGTTCATGTCGACATCAAAGGTCATTGGAGCCCGAAAAACTTTGTACAGGTAGGTAAAATGCAATATGACTCTCCCCGTGTGTGGGACTCGTCGAATGACTCAACCATACCCACTAAAAACCCTCTTGATCTACAACACACCAAAACATATCTCACAAAATACATCAAACGGAGGGGGGGTTAAAATGAGGGGGACACATAACATGAGGGGGGACAAAGAATAAGGGGGGACAAAAAATGAGGGGTAGAACAAAAAATGAGAGGAATGGGGAAAATGAAATATACCCTAGCCCTAATGGCGTCGGGATCGAAAAGAACAATAGGTGACCAAGGGAGGTCAGGAAAGAGAAAGGAAGGAGCCTAGCAACAAGAAAATGGAAGTAATGCCAGACACAGCTCGGGGAGATGTACTTACGAGATGTAAGTCCCCTGGGGGATGTGTGTGTGATGATGATGAGTGAATGAATATGGGGGAATGAATGGCAAGGGAAACCACTGTACTTCGGAAAACCTACCACTCACAATGCAAAATGCTGCTTTGATCAACCGTTTCCCAGTGATGATTGGCGAGTGTACGAGTACTAAATGCTACACACTGCGGCACTCACAAAGAGTCATGAACACATATTAATTGAAAGATTCATTTAACTTCCAATTCCACATCGTTTCCGTTTCTTATATTTACAAAAAATATTACTATAAGTATAAAATGCGAATGCATAGTTTTAATAGCACACAATTGAATTCACTTAAAATAAATTGAATACAGGAATCAATTACATTTCAAATTTTCTACGCATTTTTAAAGCTTGCCTTCAAAAAATCGATTAAAACTAAAGACAAGATGATTTATTATTTTTCAATTGATATCGATCTTATTTCGGGTGTCCTTAAGATCTGAAATAGAAAAAGAATTTTACTCCTAGAGGCTACTTTTAAATTTGTAACATATACTTCATAAGACATCGCGTTTCTAAGCTCTCATTCGTTGTTTATGATCCTTGACCTTTGAAAATAAATGCTCTCCAATCACGGCAGTGGTTTATGGAAATCAGGTTATCATTTATGAATCTATAAATACAGCAACTCATGGTTAGGGTTTTTGCGACGAACCAGAGAAATTCATTCCCGGAACGGTCCCCATTTTCGCCTAGCAAAGGTTGATGCATCTTGACACCGTGTAATGTAGTGGTGCTGAGCTTTCATGGAAACCTATTTCGCACTTTACCGGCATAATTTCCTTGTTTAGGTACTTCTCTTGTGTATCCTCATTTATGAGAAATATATGTGACAAAATTAGCCTCATTTAACTTTACAATCCTCATTTGTTTTTTTAGGGAAGATTAATATTTATTTAGTAATCGATATAACGTCTTCATTAATGTCAAACTCAGACTGCCATCTCCGGTTCTAATTTTGGTCTCATAATTTATTTAATTCTGGATATTAATGAATGAACATTCTCTAATTATATTTGTGTACAGACAAGGTTCAACGATTCACAATTGCAAAGTTCCATTGTTGAAGACAAAAATGCATTAATAGCTTAACACGACAATTATCAGGGTTTTATGCCTTTTACAATATACTTTTTTTTTGTAATATTAAGCAATTCTCCCAATTTGGTGACCAAATCTTGAAATTTTTGAAATCACTTCTTGTTTTCTATTGATATTTTCTCTTCATATGTAAATTCTCATGCACATGATAATACGTCATCGTCGTGATTCTTCAGTCTGAACGATAAGTCTATCATTGTGACAAGTTAACTCAAATTTATATTATCAATCTCTCATTCAAAAAAATACTAACGATGATCGTGAAACGACAGACCAACCAACTACGAAGAAGTCAGTAAAACAGAAGATAGATACCACCCCAAAGATATCAGACGATTTGAAACGTAGACCCTAACCTTTTGCGAGCGAAGCAGAGCAGGAAAAGATAAAAATCCGCGAAGCGCGAGGGGTGGGATTCAGAAATGCGCCGCGCGTTAATCGCATGAAAAGAGTGAGTAATATTTAATTAATCCTCCCGACACCGCGGACGCTCAAACGGTCTTGTGCTTGCCGAGAGAGAGGCTGAACGCGTCGTGGAGATATTCGTAATGGCATTACACGGGATGTTGGGAGCTTTGCGTCTATTCGCGTAGAGTGTGCTGGCGACGACCACGCGGTTGTGGCTCCTGAGAGCATTGTGCTCGATGCTGATACAAATAATTCGCACTTACGCTTCAATTTTGGGAGCTCGAGATTATAACAGAAGCGCAGAATTGAAAACGAAACGAGTTCCTTTTCCAATTAATTTATGAATTTTGCCACCCAAATGAACATTTTCGTTCTAATGACATATCCGCCTAGGTTAGCATAAATTCTTGCTGAAATGGAGAGTGTTTTAAATTATCGTACACCTCCTTTATTGATCTCTTATACTTCCGAATTCCAAATATCTTAGAGAAACATGTTTGGATTTACCTATTACTATTATTCCTTTCTAAATTCATCAATTATATGTCATTTACGTGCATTCACTGTTTCTAATTTTCGGCATTAAAAAACAATAAGAAATACCACCGAGTCGTCTCCATGATCTTATGACCAATCTATCATGATATGTCCTTAAGTGAATTACAAAAAAAATACTTAGAGGAGGATGGAGGAGTAAGACAGATTGTAAGATAGCTTTTTTCTTGTAATTTTATTCATGAGTCTACAATTCTGAAAACAAAGAGGAATCCAAGACTTTTCATTACATCTATTAAAATTGTATTGAATGAAAGTATTTCTCAAGTCAAAATTCGACTGTGCCTAGTGAAATTTACCCTAAAAATATTATTTTATATACATTTTTTATTTTTTGTCTCGTGATTATTTTTTAAATTTTCATTCTGCATTTGAATTAAATGACAACCTACATTTGCTTAAAGCTGAGTATAGTAGATGCGACCAATTCATATAGTATGTCTAATAGTATGTTGAGTAATCTTTGTACAGATTCCCAAGGAAGCAACTGCTTTACAATAAAGAAAATAATACTGCAATAAGTAAAATTGCTTCTTTAAATGATTTGAGATTTATTTGTTTGCTTTTAAAATATCATCAAAATAGTTTCTCAAATTATCTTCTCTAAAGTAGAAGAAATAAAAATTGTTTACTTTTTAACACTTTTTTGGTATCTACAACATTTGTAATGTTTTATGAAGATTTTCAAGCCTTCTATCAATTAATAAAGGGTTGAATCTTTCAAATGTAATTTTTACCCTCATTTTCGTATATTCATAACTCAAATTATAATAAGTTTAAAAATCTGAATAATATGGGGTAATAATAAACACAAAGATGAATCTTATAAACCCTTTTCATTTCTAACTGTTACAAATTTCGAAGTAGCTAACTCGTAACATATTACCTCAAGTGAGTCAACAAATGTGTTTCCTGGAGAAATAAGAAACAAGTAAACATCTCTTCCCAATTTTATTTCACATAATTTTTGTAAAGTAAACTATTAATGTTACTTGCGTGGAGTAAAGAACCGTTCGGAACTTCAAAGTAACTGACGAGTAATTATTTTATTCTTCTCATTATCCCACTCGTATCATATCAACCCACAATTTTTAAAAATAAAAAATATTTAAAATAAAAATTCACAGAATCAGTACCATTTCACACAACATCTTCTCCGGTCCATGCTACATACATTATTTTGTAATGCTAGAGATTTACTCTGGCACTGTTCGTATATCTGTCTAAACAGAATATTTATTACCAAACCTAGCTCCTTTGGATATGAGCCAGGAACAAAGAATACATTTATTCAGCAAAAACTATGGAGGGGCCACATATGTCATACAAATAGCTGGAAATGATAGATGGGGTTGGGATAACGAAAATTTAATGTTTCTGTTTCCATATACCGACCTGAGAATTAAGAAAATATATTAAAAAATCACTGTCTTTGAGAATCACATACTAATAAACTTTTAAAAAGTTTGAAGCCACGAAATATTATGAGATTTTTGGAGAAGTTCAACAATCAAATTATCTGCGATAATTATCATTTATCTACTAATTTACCTCTCATTTTCTTATTACATTCCAGACGAATTTCCCGGTTTCACTCGAGTGACTTCATTTACGAAGTACAAAGAATCCATTAACCATAAATTGGTAAACAAATACTTAAATTGATAAATAATTCATTTGTATATAGATTAGGTGTAGTCACTTTCATCTAGAAATGAAAGTTTAGTTACACTTCCAACCGTTATTTCAAATTTTTCGTAACACCTCTTATGGCTCTGAAAAGCACATTGAATATATCGCGAATTTCTATATAAAAATAGTTGGTCTTTTTTATGTATTTATAAACAATTTACGGGTGCGTAGTGCGTAGTCCGACATAAAGACTCATTCCTGAAGTTACCTGAATAATGTAATTATCTTTAAAATATGATAAAAATTTGTGAAAAATGGATCAGACTTGATTCTAGCCAAAGAGCTATCCTGAATTTCCCCTTCATAAGAAAAAAATTCCTAAGACCCCCTTATAGATTTTGGATTTTTTAGAAATATATCCCTTTTAGATTTATCAAAGAAACAGACAAAAAATCTTTATTTTATATCTTAATATTCCTCCATCGTACGTGGAGATATACATTCACATACTACCTCAGGTAACTCTGAACATCGGTTTCAATGACGACAGAAATAAAAGATGGCAGTGGAAAAAATTAAAAATGCACACTTGAAGCTTCCACAAACTCTTTTTCACAATGAACAGTTGACTCTTTTATAAGAAACGTACAGATCAACTGGCACAGAACATATTTTAAGAAGTCATCAGAGAAGCGAAGTGGTGTATATAGAAAATATCCCAGAACCCCACATAAAGAAAGGGGGGGGAGGGATGATAAACTACATTAATAGGGAAAAAAGTCATTAATGTACATTGGTCCGGAAATATACGAAGGAGATTAAATGACACCAAGACAGAATAAGAGCACAAGACAAATGGTATGTAAGGCACTTTATTGGAGGTATTGAAAAAGTCTTATAAGAGTTCAAACTCCGACAACAAATTATAACATATCTTCAATTATCGGTCCATGAGCAGCGATACAGTCCTTGCACAGGACGTCGCGAGGATTGGCGAGACTCCAAGAAGAAATACTCTATAATACATCTGTTCATCGTCGTACCAACGTCGGTACGAGATATTCATCACTATTAATGGGTAGAACTTAGAACTTCTGTTCCAATGTTTCTAACTTTGAACATGGGTAATACCTTTTCAATTTCTCTAATAACGTACCTTACATACCATTTTTTTCTTGTGTTCTTACTCTGTCTTGGAATCATTTTATTTCCTTGGGAAAACATTTTCCGACCTGTAGACCTTCATGATTTTTCGTTCCAATTAACCCTCCTTTCTTTATGTGCAGTTCGGGGGACATTCTGTGTACTGTAATAATGAAAAGTTTCACGCTTGCGGTTTTGTGTTGAAAATACAATTTTGGGTATCCCTGATACCGAAAAAGTTATTTTTAGAATTCCGTCCGTCTGTGCGCAGAGATTCTGGGTAAATGGATGAATCGATTTCATCCATATTGCGTATTTGTAGTTTGCTTCGAGTACATTCACATGCTTCACTATAATGTAAATATTACTTCATATTGTTGAAAAATTTCCTAAATCTACTCCTAATTTTAAAAAATATGTTCAGAGAGTGTAATTAGTAAGCATACATTCTCAAAAGTGAAATTTGTTGTGAATATTCGGTATAAACTCTGACTTGAAAATTGTTAAGCAGGTTAAAAGTACCAGAGGGTAAACTGAGATTAAAGATTTGACTACTCTAAAATTGACACTACTAACGAAATTGCATCATCTATTTGGAACTTCAATGAATACGGCATCGAGGGGAATTAACATCCACCTAATTTTAAATCCATTTTTCTGTAAAAAATTGTTTAAAGAAAAAAATCGATAGAAATATTTAACATAATTTTATGAATTGAAAAATACTTGTTGTAAAGTGCAACTATCCACAATTTCCATGTCATAACACCTTTTTTAAAAACCTTGTCCTGGGTGGTATGAAAATTCTGTGTTTATTGCTGCCCGTTCGATAATAAGGAGCTGGACACAATAATATATTTATGATGATTTAACCTTATGAAAAATGAAAGTAACTTTCTTTATTGGAATTCAAAAGGAATTTATGAAATCAAAATTCCAGATATAAAAATCAAATTTCATAACACACATAACTTAAATTGTAATTTGTTGCAATCATTTTAACATTTTTTAAAGTTTAAGTGGCACATAAATGCATGAAAAATAACAGTATATTATCTGTTTTTTATAAAGAAAAACATTTTCGCTAACCTTTCGATGAGTTTTATTAAACGGCAGTGGGTAATGACCCCCGAAATATACCACTGATTACGGTTATACTTAAGTAAGGATTTTCTTTTAAAAATATGACGTCTGGCAACTTTACCTTAAATGTTTGTTTTATATTATAAATTAAAGAATAAGTTATTTTATTTTTACCTCTTCACTATTATGATAATTTTTGCCATAGTATAAAAGTACTCGCGCCAAGACCAAGGATAATAGCGCTCAGCCGTCATTTCTCGGGGTGTTAATACCGAGTGGTCATTGTCCATTTCGAACGTTTTTTTTTTTACAAAATACGCGCATAAGTTTAAAATATCAACGAAATATGAAGGGTAGTAACCTACATTATAACACTAATATGAAACTTCACATAAATACTGCAAAACAAAAAAAAAACGACAATTTTGTCGCAATAATTTCTACAATATCGGAGTCTGTGAGAGTGGTCCTTCAGGACATGGCGCGTACTGTCAACAGGGTGGTAATGGCGATTTGTTTTTGCGCTATTGTATTTTCATGGGTGTAGACTACAATGTGCGTCAACTGTGACGCAAGTCACACGAGTAAAAGAATGATTTCTGTAGGGTGGGTAATATTTAATAGAGGGCGTTAACTGCCCAATGTACTTAATGTCGCGTGGTGTGGAAGTGAGGGGGATTGTTTTGTGGGCACTTTTGAAACCACACCTACGACGTAGTTTGCTATTAAGTCCCTCAGGACTTATCTACCCCTAGTCTAAAGGATGAGAGGGAGCAATCAATAGGGTTCGTCCATTTCTGGCGACAGCAGTTTATTTAGTCACGAAATTACACTTATGTGGTGGTGCTATGGTAGCGACCCAGAGCTCCGGTAGAAACAGTGCTCTGCGCTGGTGACTCGCCCGTACGGTTCCGATCGAGGATAGAGCCGGTGCGCTTCGCAGGTGCTCGGCGACGGGCGGTTCGAGACGGATCAGGAGATCGGGAGCTGGAGAGTGGCTGGAGCTGGAGCCGTGAGGCCTACCAGTACTCCAGGACCAGGTCTCGAGCAGAGGCTTGCTCTGAACTCGGAAGGGTTTAGAGCTTGGAATCAAGCAGAGGCCGGTTAGGCGTATTCTGAACCCGGAGTGGCAGGTAAGGCGCGACAGAACGTATGCGGTGCAAAGCGACAGCCGTTCTGCCCAGGAGTGGCAGCAAGACTGTCTAGGGAGTGGCAGCAAGACTGCCCCGATGCTTGGAGCACCGGGCATATATAGCCGCAATGAGCTGAGTCACCAGTTTGTGTCCGGCGCGATGTTCAAATGGCTACGCGAATGCCGCTGCATGTATCCACGCGACATTAACTAAGATAAGTACTAATTATTTAATATTGTCACTCGTAATACGTAATACATCCTATAATATATTTGAGACAGAGTTATCGCAAAATGCTTCAAAATAGAGTTCAGAAATTTATTTCAAATTAAAATAGAAAATATTGTAAGTATTATGTTGAAATAGCTCAGAGTCTGAAATAAGTATTACTAGTTTTACTTTTCCATTGAAGACGTAATCTATAAAAAGTACCGCAATCGTGAATATTTTCTATCGCGAGATTTGGAGGGAAATATCTGTTTTTGGGGGTCATATAAATTCATATCCCATCGAAATATTTTTATAAATTAATGGGTATTTGATTCGAATCTATCCAAACGTATGCGTCCTAAGAATATGTTTTTGAATATCTTCAATTTATTTATATCCCTGTCGTATAAAGAGAACTGGTTTTCTCTCATTTCGTGAGTGATCTTTGGTGTTAATCTCATTCCGGTGCTTCTGGAAAGGCGAACTTCGTTCTTCCCAGAAGACACCACGTCACATGACTGAAGAGTTGTGTTTCTATGATTATGTCAATTTTAAAGTAAAAGTAATCAGTTTCTCAATAAAATGGAGAAAACGAACAAAACTCTTGAGTTAATTACTTAACCATGTTTGCGGATGTTCATTTTGTATATTATAACGTTACTTGCATTCTGACGAAAATGAGGTGAAGCCAAAAAACATTTCATTAGGGCTTTTATGGCCGTGCATCCTTTAGAATATCAATTACTTTGGAAAACCTGCGATAAAAAACAGGTATCACAGTTTTTACGATAATACATAGTTTTTGTAACGAGTGAACCAAAACATTATTTTGTCTACTTAATGAGATAGAGTCTTGAGGACATTGATTATTACAATTGGAAAATTACAGAAACTTTTGATCATAATAAATTGTTTCATGCTGTAGTGGATACTTTCAAATGCATATGAGGAAGTAAGAGCGAGAGTATTGGTTTTGCATCGCTAATTTCTTAACTTACGATTCAATTAGAGTGAAATCAGATATAGAATAGCAGGCACAGAATGAAGGCTGCATCCATCCAAATTGCACAAACAATCTAACTCATGTTGAAAATCATTTCAACTGCGAAGAATAAAAACCCTCCCCCCACATTTGCAACACCGTTTGACATTTTCAAACAAAAATACTGGATCTCACCGCCAGCTCATACATAATGCAAACACATCGATGAAACATTCGAAAACAGCACACTAGAGGTACAGTGCGGCCGAATCCCACAATACGTATAACGCACTCAAATAGCAAAACATTGAAACGTTTCCATGTAGACATATTTTGGAATCGCAATCCCATTTCAAGTCATTGGTTCTGCTGTGCAATAGACGGGACCATTCAATAGTCCCCAGGAGGGCAGGGAAATTACCTTCGTCAAGTCACCACGTACGAGAAAATGTCAATGTTCATTATAAAACTAGTGGTGCAAAACCATTGCACATACTTGCCCATATACTTTTCTCAGTCTGCACTAGAGAGCGATATTAAAGCATTCAATTAGGAAGAGGGTTGTTTTTAACATGTTACTCTATATTTTGGTCAAAAGTATACTGATACTGACACTAAAATCACTGAAATATTGGCTTCTCATCAAAAGAGGTAAGAAGAATGAAATTGCATTAGAATGTTACAAAAACAATAGAGAAATCGGATGGTGCACAAAAATTAAATATATTTTAAGAAAGTTAGAACTTGGGGACTGCTGGCAAAATGACATAAATGAATACAGTTATGCAAATAGCTTAGAAAATATCAAAATAGAGCTCAGGAAACTCGATAAGGAGGATCGGTTTTAGATAGATTAGAGAAGCGTTCTCTTATAGTACAAACAGTGGTCGCCGGGGCATGGCGACGAAAACCATATATTGATTGGTTAAATCAATCAGATAGAGCAGGCTATGCATGGTTTAGATTGGGTGGTTGGAAAACTAGAAAATTACGAGGCGATCTAAATAACACCTGTCCGTTTTGCGCAGAGGAGGAGGAATGGACTCACATTTTAGTGTTTTGCGCCAATACCGAACACAATCGAAACAAATGACTTTCCGAAGGGGGTTTTAGCGAAAGATCAAGAAACATTGGTCTGGCAAAAGAAGTTATGAGGGATAATAGATCAACGGTAGTGCAACTCCTGAGCAGATTCTTCAGTATTGTCAGGGGAAAAGGGAAAAAAAGATTCTTGAAATCTTACAAGAATGTGATCCTGCCGCCCCTTCTTAAATTTGTTCCAGATCACTTGCAACCTCAAAAAGGAGGAAGGACGAAAAATTAGAAAAGAAGATACCGAATTGTTACTTTTGTTATTATTATTATTATTAATAATATTAATACTAGTGTATTTAGTATAGTTAATCTTATTAATCAATTCTTTTACATAATTTGTAATTTACTTATTGAACTTGCTTATCCTGACCATTGGTTTTCCGTGGTTCCCAACGGTGCTCAACGAATATTCTAGATGCATCATGCAATCTAACTTTACTTCTTTAGATGTACATCTGTCTTCTCCTTTTATCGTAAAACTTAAATACCAAGCAACAAGCACTAGAACGTTCGTTGAGAGTGAATGCCAGGGTACAGTATGCACAGCCCACGGCAACCTCGGGCTTAAACAACAAAGGTATACGGGCCCTCAGCCCCGCCAATAACTTTGCACTTTTTCTGTTTTATTTAGATTTAACAAATTCTGTTTAATAAAGCCCTTTTGAAATATTTTGGTCGTCTCCATTTTACCCTATTTAAAATGTTTATAAAAGAAATAATTTTACTAGAATTTATATAAAAGAATCTCTTATATACAAATTCTGTTCTTTTGTTTTTGGGGGAGATAAGATCAGTAAGATTTACATTGTATCTCCAAGATATATTAATAAATAAATATTAAGATAATTAGTATATTATTACCGCGACAACAAATCTATCAGACCCATCAATATTCTTATATAATTTAATTAAATACTACAAAGTTAATTTCTTTGTAATTTGAAATTGCAAAATTATATTAATAAAAATTAATCGTATCTTTGATTAATTTCGGTGAAATAGGTGATTCAGTTTTTTAATTTACTATTGCTTATTTCGTAACGCTCCGTATCTATCTCGTCTAAGAATTCTATAAGTGTTAAAACATATTATTTAATATAATATTATTTTTAACGATTGAAACTGCTATAAAATATTGAATTTTAAAAAAATCTTGAAAGATAAACAAAAAGATTTTTCATCACACGTTACTTGCAAGACAATAAAAACACGTAACCAAATTAATTCTGCAAACGATAAGTAATAACATAAAATAACATCCTCAGGCATCAAATAATATGCAAGAACATATAAACATGACACACAGCATGCACTAGTTAACAACAACATCCGGCAAAAGAAGCAATGGATACATCTGATACGTAAGCTTACGCAGCGAAAAGATGCAATGCCACCGCATGAGAGGTTACGAGTAGTGCGTAGGGGTCGCGTGGGTGGAAGGTTCACGATACCAAGAGACACACGAGATGCAGACATTCCTGTTCTCTTTTTAAAAGTAACATATTAAAGTGACACATACACAAACATATACTCATTGGATTTACACCATTCGCAAACTTAAAACTACGGGCCATAAACACATTATTTAGAAAATGTATATTATAGTGTAATGAACTATAACTAACATTTTACTCGGGCTCAAAGTCAATAATTCAACTAATTTTTTCTATTATTGGAGATTTGAAAGTAAAATACATATTCAGAATATTATTTTACTCTACCTTTGCTTCTTCCATGTTAAATAATATTCAAGGTTCTTGAAACATTAAAGAAATGCGTAAATGTAGCAGACACAAATTATTTTACTGCGTCTATACCAAACTTTCAAGCGAAATACCGCTAATGCGGATGTAATGCATACGAATTGTACTTTACGTAAAAAACATTTAAGCACAATCGTTGGAGTCGTTTTTGAGAAATATTCAAAAGAGTACTTTGACCTTCATGTAAAGTACCCTTTGTTTTAAAGCAAAATAATCAAAGCACGTGCATCGACAACAAGTAAAATCTTTCGTAAATACGAAATATGAATTAAATTGATTCACCCATTTACTCAGAATCGCTGCGCACAGACGGACGGACGTTATGCCAAAAACAACTTTTTCGGAATCGGGGGTCTCCAAAACGGATATTTCAGTTAAAACCTCATTTACGAATTTTTTCACGATTACAATACTTTCTATATACTTCGTATATGACAAATTAAAATATAGATAAAACTTTCCCCAAGAACAACTAATATTTAAGGACACATATTGTTGTTAAATTAGATTTTACAAATTAAGCCCTATCTTGGTTTAAACCCGACGTTGAGTTTCTGTGATGTAGAGTTATTGAGTCTAAGAAAATCTTCCCGGAGAAGTCTCTTGAATAGACAATTTCCATTACGAAGTTTCTGTAGATGTTCAAGGAGCCATTGACCACTGACGTGGAGAAAAGTGAAGAAGTTCTCAGGATTGGTGTTATTCCAGAGTACTTCTAATAATTTAATGTGATGTTGGTATTAAAATAAATCTCGTTTAGAAATAGCATACTGACCAGGTCACATTTATATGACTATTTCAACTTTTTAAAAAGTAAGTTTGAAAACTGTCGTCCTATTTCCCTGGGTTTTAGAAAGAACGTTGAAAATATTTAAAATCAAAATAAGTGACGAAGAAAAAAGATTCTCACCTCACTATATACGAGAATAAAAGATGTAGTATATTCCAAAGTATTGGTAAAAATAAATTTTTACGTATCTAATTTAAAATATACTTAGACGTGAAATATGAAAACTTGATTATTTCGCGAAAACCTGGCATGATTGAGCACATTATCTCCATTGAGATAATACCTCGTCCCGGTCTGCGTTTTGTTGCGGTATTTTCTTTCAATAAATTTGATGCTTTCGGCTTTTCTCCTCCACGTGACTATATGCAGTTCTCTGCTTTTCCATTTCTCTTTATACATCCGTTTTGTTGCTGAAATAACTATCTTCGCGGCACAATATAATCAGCGTTGATTTTTATCCAAGTTAAATTATAAGGCGAATCTCTTTGAAAATTGTGGTCCTTATATACTACAACGTATTCATATTTGAAACTGGTACACTTGGAGGACTTTAAATTAGTCATGTAAAGTTTGTTGGTGTTTTATGTGCAACTAGGTATCATTTCTGGTCCATATATTTGATGAATAGGAATGGAAATGTAGGTCTGAGTGGTGATTTCACAATCTTCCATAACTGTCCGGTATCTCATATATACATGACTGAAAGAACCATATCTTGTCTTGAATGTGACACATTACGTCAATAAGGTATCTGCGTATAAGATATGAATCTACACCGCAGATCGGCGATTCCAAGAGGCATTTTTATTTCATTATTACATATACCTCTTAATTTTTCCTCGCTTTCTCGATTTGCTTCTACATCACCGTTCAATTTATAATACAGTGAGGTGCTATTTCTTGCAGTATAAGATATGAGTTATGCTCTATGTATCACGTTGAAGATTTAAAAAATAAACATGAGACAGAACTCCATTCGCGTATAATTACAGACCATTTTTGCGCCGTGCATTCAATTTAACGAAGACTTCCTGAGCTGACTGCCTGTACGCACAGAAATCGTTTGAATCCCGTAGTCCGATAGGTCGAGCTTTATTTGCCTGCGCCTTTGTGTACAGCATTTTCGTGATCTCGGTGTAAAAGTAATGTATTTTATGTAAGAGGCAAAGGAATACCGACAAATATGTATAAATATGCATCATTTTCAATAAGTTCAGCATCTTATGTAGGTATTTTTGTGTAGCATACAAATAAGGTATTATATCGGTTTAGTCGTGTTACTAAACCTACACAATGAACTTAAAATGGAAAATATTTTCACATGTGAACTTAAAATCAATTGTTGTCAGACGTAAAACATTCGTGTTTTCCTGAATGATTCATCAAATGAAATAAACAGAAAAAGAAAAATGTAGATGATGGTGACAAGTTGAACGTATTCATAAACAAATGAGGAAAACATTGTGCCTCTTTCTGAATAATTTAAGGCGTATAGCATTTGTGACCGCGCAGCGGCCATCTTCAGTGTTACAAAAATAAGAAATTAAATTCTACAGAATTCATTTTAGCATATAATTAATGATAAAATAAAATACACTTTAAGTTATTTGCGTATTATAAAACAATCTCTACTATCTCCATGACTAGCAGACATCTTTATGGATAATTTCGAACATTACGCACTTCATTCTGGACACTCATTACTGAAAATATAGTTTCTTCATACCGTTAAGTTGAGGATGCAGCCACCCTCGGGACAGGATGTAGTCACCCTTCTGACACTCATTTCACGACAGAACTTCAGAACAAATCTAAATCAGTATTTCTTTTAGATCTTTCCATTTCCATAAGAATAAACGACATGAATTTATCATATTTAGATGACCTACCCATACTGACAACATCATAACTAATCGTCCTTTCTTTCACAAGCACGCCGCATTCTATTTTATGATTCAAAGACTATTTACTATTCCTCATTCACGACATAAATCAAAACCATTAAACATTAGCCATCAACAACGGATAAAACACTAAGCTAATAGACAATATTATTCTAAAGAAATGTCACAAAATTCAGCTCAAGAATATCACTGCTCAATCACCCATATACAACACAGACCACACAGCAAGATGCTCTATCCCATACATAGGCAACATTTCTACGTCCACCACAAAAACATTTTTTTAAATTTGGAATCCAAATTACATTTCAGGCGTCTAAATCTCTCCGAAATTTGTTTAATTTATTCCCTAACCACTTTCCAGTGGAATATACTCTCATGTAGAGAGTGCACTAAACAACATGTTGGTCAAACTGGTGATATAAAGTCGTGCACAAAGTAACTCT
This sequence comes from Laupala kohalensis, assembly GCA_002313205.1. Lineage (NCBI taxonomy): Eukaryota > Metazoa > Arthropoda > Insecta > Orthoptera > Trigonidiidae > Laupala > Laupala kohalensis. The sequence goes on along the minus strand of NNCF01128137.1, from coordinate 1,201,389 downwards.
TTAAAACTGATGTGAACTGGATATTTTATATTTGCAGCGAAATCTATAACCGTGCGTTAAGAATGTTTATGCTTTGAGGATATATCAACAATATTGAGCTAAAATTTTCAAATACTAAGTAATCCCAACCGACCCTCCATCTGATTAATATCTGATTTTGTTTCTTTAACATTCTTGTATTCCTTGACAACAATTTCATTTATAAGCAACGAAATGAAGAAACTTATAAGGTACAGTTCAAATCATAGCCTCTCGTGCTCGTGGTCTGGTTCTCAACACTTACGGAAAAAAATACCTGAGCTACGCTGGCTAATGTGTTTGCTGCCAGCCGCACACACAACACATGAGCTCGCAGAGCTAACGTCCGTCTGCTATGACATGAATTTTCGTCCCTCTGTACCACAACGTACAAAATTAGCTCTCACAGTTTAAGAAGCTAATCTAAAAAGTAAGAAAAGTGAACCTATAGTAGAGGATGTTGCCAACAAGCATGCATGTAATATTCATTCGACGTGTGTCGACGTCGACTGTATGCTTTCTTCTCGGTACCTTTTTTACTCACAGGCATACAGCAAACGATCTTCTTTTCGACATCCGTCTTCAGGTATTCGATCCAGAGTCCTGTTTCGAAGGGACTGAAGGCGCAAACGTTACCACTGAGCTGCGGCAGTACAATTTTTCACAAGCTTGTGTTACGTTGTCTAAGAGTTGGCACCATAGTATTGGTACTATGAATAGTAAATACGTAAAATATTAATCATATCTAAAATCTTGAAAAATTTATCTTTAAATACCAAGAAAATAAATTTTATGTATCCAAACATTTCTTTATTTTGATTATACTTGAAATTTACTCTTACTAGATTAATACATTTGAAAATATCATTATTTAAAATAATACTTTGGTATTCGCCAACATTAACCTTCAGAAGTTCAAAATTCAGTATACGTCTGCTCGACGTCAAGAAAACTGTAAATTTTCGTCGTCTAGACTTCAGGTTTCGGGCTACGCAACGTCGGGATGGTCTCGTTCAGTCGTTGTAATGAATCATTTTGTTCAAGAAAACAACTATTCATAGTTGCGAAAACAATGGTTGATTTGACTCCGAAAAACAATTGCTGAGGCTGCGCCGCTTCAGTCACGAGTCAACGAATCGAATACATAGAAGGCAGCGCTGCCGAGTGTCATTCAGCGGCAACTATGAGCGAGATCTGCGAGAAGGAACAAACAACAATTCTTGTAGCTATGTCAGGTTTTTCAGCGTGACTGATATGTTTCTCGCAAAACGTGCGTGCTGTAGCTGTTGATGTAACTCCCCCCCCCCCNTTCCTCCCAGACAAAGCAGCGTTAGCTTCCACAGTGATAGAAAATATTTCTCGTTCAGACGAAAACTCTTTTAGGACAGCTAGAGTAAGCTGTGGCAGCTAATGGTACTGTTTGTCCACTAGACAGCGAACGCATGAGCTATCACAGCTAACTTTAGGCTGAGCTATCCATCTTGTTTTTTCGTGCAATTATGAAAATGAGTTTCTTAACAAAACAATGATTCCAAGTCATTCAGAAAAAAATTAAAGTTTTTTATTTTATATGTACGTATCTCCTTTCAAGAAGTCCCAAAACACGATAAAAATATTTCAAATGTCTAAAAAGATTAATAAACGGATGAACGAGTAAATATTTGTATAATTTAAATAGAAATTAGCATTCTGAAAGCCCAATGGACACTTTTCATAGCGTTAATTGATGCTCATCTTTACCTCACAAGTCATATTTTTGTAGTAGGTTTTCATCGGTTACTCTAAAGATCAGATTATTCCTTCAATGTACACGTGATAGATGTCAGGTCAAGAGCAAAATTATTTATAATGTCGTCTTGTAGGAGTAGAATTTTTAAACAAGGCACGTCGTTCATTGCATCCTCCTTACCGTATAAAAATAATTGAAAGTTCACATTTCCCTCTTGAGGCTGTCGCTGAGAGTTTACCAGTATCATTTCACTACACTCCGCGGATTCAAAGAACAGTAGGCAATGTGATGATTGCGGTGTCATGGTGGAATTAGGTTGAATAAACACAGTGCACCAGTATCTAAAGTAATTACTTGAATGAGAATATATAATTTTCATATCAACTGAATGATTTTACTCAAAGCTCTTTTTAAATATTTTATCCTCTATTGTTTTCTATCATAAATATTGTCCGAACATTGAATAACATCTTCTATGCTAGCTCTTCATTACGTCAGTAGTGGAGTTTACAATCTTTAGGTAGTCAATTACGTGCCATGTGTCAGTGCAGCTGTGCGTCATGTAATCGTCTGAATCCATAAAGCATAATCCCCAGGCTACATGAAAGGATATATTCTTGTAACATACAACACTGGGAAGAAAGTATATTATTAATGAAATAAATCTCACGAACGTTTTGTCGACATTACTCGGTATATAACATTTATGTTTGACACTTGAAACAGACTCAATGAAACTTTATACACAATAATAAAAAAGGTATGAATAACAGAATTGTGCCATTTATATAAAATATAAAATAATAATAAGAAATTTATTGTCAAAAAACAGTACAAACTGCGTATGACCACGTGGAGGACAATAAACTATTTACTCCCCGGAAGCAAGCAAGGGACCATCCCATCAATTCCGATCAAGGGCCCTAAGGCAGAAGCGGATTCAACAATTTCAGAAAAAAATCCTAGATAAGATAAAAAGTTAGCTGCGAGTTATAATCCTCATAGAATGTCAATATATTTGTAATTTTACTTAAAACAATTATTTTACATGAACAAAGTATTATCGAACTATAGATTATTCTGAGTATAGTGTTTAAAAATCATAAGAATTGAAATAACATCAAATTCACGATTTATACTTCCAATAATTGCGCCACTCGACAAAGCCTAGAGAGCCTGCATAAGAAATCCGCCTCTACACGAAGGAAAAACGGAGAAAAACCCGGACCAGGATGGGGCTACAGAATTTATGTACACAATCGTGCTAAAATTGAGTACACATAAAACTAAATTAATATAAGCCATAATACAACACAATTATGCAAGAAAATAGTTTTTGAAATTGTTATAAGTTATTTAAACAGTACTACAGCAATGGCGTGATAAAGTACAAGACGGATTTAACTTTTCTTAAAATCAATAAATTCTTTTACATTGTAGTGCAGGAAGTGGTTTTTAACCGAGGATTTGAAAAGATTCAATTTCATAATATGTTTTACATTCTTGGGCAGAGAATAAGATAGAACCGTTCCCAAATGATATGGTCCTTTTTGGCAGAGTGGTTGACACTCTAAGACGATGAATATTACTACTATTGCGAGTATTGTGTTCGGGAACGATAATGTTTCGTATGAAGCAAGGGTGGCACTTCAGTAATACGGTCTTAACAAACACGACCGTTTCATAAATATAAATGCAGGGAAGTGTTAAGATATTTAATTCCTTGAATAAAGGTTTACAAGAGATTTACAAATCATCCGAACTATCCTCTTCTGAATTCTGAAAGTTTGAATACTCTGACCGGAATTGCCCCAGAAGGTGATGCCGTAACGTAAATGGGAGTAAATGTTGGCAAAATATACGCAACGGAAAATACGTGGACTAACTACGTTAACTAAGATTCGGAATGCGTAACACAATTTTCTTAATTGGGAATTAAGATTGTCAATGTGATAATTCCATTTGAGGTTGTGTTGAATATGGAGACCTAAGAATTTTGTATTTGTACCTGTTTTTAATTGTGTTCCGTTTAAAGAAAGAGAAACATGAGGTAAAGATTTTCTGACACTATTGTGAAATGACATAGACACTGTTTTGTCAGCGTTTACAATGAGACCATTTGCATGGAACCAAGCCGAAAGGTTAGACAAAACTTTTTGAACATTGGCGTGCTTACACAATAAATTAGTGTCATTAGCAAAAAGAATCATTTTGCAATCTGATGTGGATGATGACATGTCGTTCACATACAATAAAAAGAGTATAGGACCGAGAATTGAACATTGTGGTACTCCGCAAGTAAGTGGCTTTGTTTCTGAAAGGCAACGCTGAAGTATTTTATTTTTAGTATAAGATATTTCGACCTTTTGATATCTATCTTTTAAATAAGAGGTTAGCCATTGATGTGGAAGTCCACGAATGCCTAAAGAATGCAATTTCGAAAGGAGAATTGCGTGATCGATGACATCGAATGCTTTGGAAAAGTCAAGGAAAATACCCTGAGGATTTTCTCCGCTGTCAAGAGATGTGGTAACATAGTTTAAGAAGGAAAATATGGCGCTTGTAGTGGAAAAGGACTTCCTAAAACCGTGTTGATCGTCAGAGAGAATGTTATTTTTTGATTTAAAAATATAGAAGACCCTTATAGAACAATTTTTCTAGGATTTTTGAGAAAGTGGGCAGTAGAGATATTGGTCGGTAATTTCCAATGTTAAGTTTGTTTCCTTCCTTGTGTAAAGGTTTCACTTTACCTCTCTTAAATATGTTGGGAATCACCCCTTCCGAAATTAGCTATTAAAAATATTTACGAGTGGATTTAATATAGCGTGGGACGAAAATTTAACAATAAACTGAGGTATATTATCTACGCCTGTTTAAAATTTGTTTTTTAATGAACTGATGATTCTCATGACTTCACTGGCGTTAGTTTCGGAAGTGAATATAGAATTGGGTACGTGGGTGGATATAATTTTTGGGCATTGATTTGCATATATTGTGTTCGTTATTTTACCTACTTTTGAAAAGTAAGAATTAAACTAATTTGCGATGTCCTGAGGATAATACATCAATGTTATGCAAAATTCTTTATAGTTGAACATAATATAAAAAGTAGGGAATATAATATTGTTTATAGGATATTCTAATTTTATAATGATGAAGTATAGCAATAATATTCTATTGAATAGTTTGTATAATTATTTTATTTTCGCAAAGAGTTTGTGACTCACGAGAAATGGAATCGACGTTAGATTGTGGAGAGGAATTTGAAATTGGCACAGCTTCTAGTTCCGGATCAAGCTCGCACACTGCACTTGAATAGTTTCGAGCAAAAATGAGAAAGAAATTCTTGCGAAGGAGGTCCTCTACCCCGTTCATTGTCTCGAGACCGTTTTCCCAGATCGAGTCACAAAAGTCACAAATTGTTTACCAAACGCCTTCCCCAACAATTGCCTTTATGTAATATATTACACAGTCTTCATTTTTATACTGTTTTACCTAAGTCACAACACAATTGGCAATGAGTAATTTTCCTTGCAATTCAGTAATTTGTATATATTACCCTTTCCCAATATCACATTCAAAAGTTAGGAACATAATTTTCTCATATTCATTCTGTAAGAAATGTCTTTTCGTTGAAACATACCAAAACTGCGTTACTTATCGATTGAAAAATAACTCTCTAACGAAAAATATTTCAATTAAGTATAAATGATACTGTGAGAAATAAGCCATCTTTGTCGTCTTTCTAACTCAATATTTATTCGAGTAATTTCGTCCAATTAACTGAAAAAACAGAGCGTGAGATAACTGAAAAAACACCCTCCCAACATTCACGTAAGGAAGTTGCGTATTAAGCCATTCCAGCTTCGTAATACAGTTTCATCCTAATTGGGAATTATGAAGAGATCGCTGGGTTTAATGAAGGCATCCGAGTCTTCCGCCCAAGGCTCCTCTCGGTCAGGTGCCGCCTTCCCTTCGCCCTGCGTTCTCGCCACCAACCGACGAGGGGGGAACGTGATAGAGCTATTAGTGCGATTAAGGCGGGGGCGGATCGAGCAAGACCACTCAATGGGCCAAGACTTGCAACATCCTTAAACGAGGGATGAAGCAGACATGGCACGAACACTTCTTAAAATTGATACCACCGCTTTCACTTTGCACAGGATTAACGTATTATATTAAAAATTACAATCACAGGAAGTCTCTTTCACAATTGAAGCACAAGTCAACGTGACACATTTTTGCCCTGCATATATATTTTCTAAAAGTCGGAATCATCACATGTATCAATCCGAAAATGTCTTGGAAATGTTGAGTTCCTTTTCTGCATAACTGGGCACAGTAAATCACACAAGTCAGTATCCTACTTTAGAGCATTAAAGATGAGTCAGCGGTATCCTTTTATTTCATCTTTTCGCCTTTCCCTTTCCGAGATAACAGCATATAAAAATTACATCAATAGAAGATGCTACTTGACTCATTTATTGAAAAGGAAGTTACTTGACTACTAGACTCATGAAAAATTTAAAGGGTCTGGTATGTAGTAAATAATGTTCGCAGGGAATTGTGTTCCATCACATAATGTTCTTTACTATTCATAAATATTGTGATGCCCTGTTTGCAATTTTCTTTCAAGTATGAAACCAAGAGAAACTTGCCAACGGCCAGAAGATTTAGGGGAAAGTACTATCTGCCACAGGTAAATAAAATAGTCTTGTTACATAAAAGTAAACATTCAGTTTTTCATATTGAATATTAGTTAGATTTAATTTTCTAATGTACCTAGTATTAATAATAATTACAAGAAATCTATTTCACAATTAAAACTAAGGATGGGACAACTCTACTTAATACATTTTTGCCTTGCCAGTTTGTTTTATAAAATTCGGAATAGTATTTATTCGAGAAGAGAAAAAAAATTTCTTGAATCCATAATTTTCTCTTTAAGTGTGAATTCCTACGCTAATGAAAATTATCTTTTAAGTTACCTATAAATGAATATTTTATCCATCTCCTAATTCCATCATACGTGCAGCTTCAAAAGATTATTTAACTAACAACTTTTGATTCTTTATATCGTGTGGGTTTCTGTTATTTAATAAAGTTACAAATCTGTTTAATTAAAATTCCTAGTTTTATAAAAGAAGATCTACAACACGCATCCTTTTTTCAGTATTTCTTTATGAAATTTTACAGATAAGAACATAATGAATGAATTAATAAAAAATAAAACATGTAAAGGAAATACTTGCATATCTGAATGGTTTTCTCGAAAGTTTTCAAATATTTCCATCCATCAACTCTTCATAAATGAATAGTATAGACTCACCATTATCATCCCACTGTACGATTCACTGAAATATTCATCTATCTGCCATTCATTAAAATTAATTATATCAATATCACATATAAATACAAAATTATTTTAAATGTATTTTTTCATTTAAGTTGGTGTCTCAACTATTTCCAAATGAAATTGCCTACCTGAATAGTCACGTACTGTATTTCAGATGTGACAGCTAGTTCCTTATAATAATGGCCCATGATTCACATTAATTTTCAAATAGCAGGATTCAAACAAACAGTATTAGTTTATTTACGTACCAATTTCTGTCGTCCAATATCCCCAAGCGGCAGGCAGCGCTGCCAAGAAACTTTTAAAAACCGATGACAGATCAAAAATAATTTGTATCCAATAGAAAAGTACAAAAGTTAATAAACACACAAGTTTTCCAAAGAACGGTGACAAATGTATGAAATGGAGTCACAATTCGTCCCCCCTCATCAATGAGTGCAAGAAAATGATTACATTTTCTCTAATATAGTAAAATGCATGTTTTGTACGTAGGCCTACTATTTACAATGGCTAGTGAAAATGTGTCTTAATGACGTGTATGTTGTTTTAAATTGTATCTTTTTACACATTACAAATCCATTACACGTGTACACCTCTCCCCACTCCATCCAACCACTCACCCAAAGAAAAAAGAAATTCCCGCATCCACTTCGGACACAAGCTTGGAGAGCAAGAGTTGTGTTAAGATGCGACATTTTTAAGGAAAAACAAAACAAAAAACAATGATAGTTGAGAGATAAATTCTTAAAGAAATAAAATATCCACATAATGAGCTGTCCGGGAAGAGATGGATTTGCGCAATTTAAAGCGCTTACCGTTATTAGTTCAATACCTTTAAAATGTAATTATTTTAATACCTTCAAAATGAATGCCGAAACCATACAATTAATCAATATAACTCTTGTCAACTTCTCCTCTTAATTGGGCAAATAAATATCTCATACTAATATACACATAATTATCAAGATAAATCTCACTGGCTTTGAGTTTAGAGAAAATCGTTTTTGAACACCTCCTCCTGCTCCTACCTCATCTCCTCCTTCCGCTCCTACCTCATCACCATCTCCTCCTCCTATCTCGACACCCATTACTTCTCCTTTCCAAGTTCTTTCACCTACTGCTTCCTCATCTCGCACGTCCTCATCTATTCCTCCTGCCGCCCCCATACACAGTTACAACTTGCGCTCAGGAGTACGATGTGGTACTCGAAGATGACAATCGCGTTCAGGTGCAGTGTGCAAGCTTCATCCGGAACTAGAAGCTGTACCACTTTCAAATTCCTCTCCACAATCTAACGTCGATTCCATTTCTCGTGAGTCACAAACTCTTTGCGAAAATAAAATAATTATACAAACTATTCAAAAGAATATTATTGCTATATTTCATCATTATAAAATTAGAATATTCTATAAAAAATATTATATTCCCTACTTTTTATATTATGTTCAAATATAAAGAACTTTGCATAACATTGATGTATTATCCTCAGGACATCGCAAATTAGTTAAATTCTCACTTCTCAGAAATAGGTAAAATACGAACTCAATATATCCAAATCAATGTCCTCCAATTATATCCACCCACGTACCCAATTCTATGTTCACTTCCGAAACTAACGCCAATGAAGTCATGAGAATCATCAGTTAATTAAAAAACAAATTTTAAACAGGCGTAGATGATATACCTCAGTTTATTGTTAAATTTTCGTCCCATGCTATATTAAATACACTCATAAATATTTGTAATAGTTCTTTAAATATTTAAGAGAGCTAAAGTGAACCTTTACACAAGAAAGGAAACAAACTTAATATTGGAAATTACCGACCAATATCTCTACTACCCATTTTCCCAAAAATCTTAGAAAAATTGTTCTATAAACATCTTCTAGATATTTAGATCAAAAAATAACATTCTCTCTGACGATCAACACGGTTTTAGGAAAACCTTTTCCACTACAAGCGCCATATTTTCCTTCTTAAACTATGTTACCACATCTCTTGACCGTGAAGAAAATCCTCAGGGTGTTTTTCTTGACTTTTCCAAAGCATTCGATGTCATCGATCACGCAATTCTCCTTTCCAAATTGCATTCTTTAGGCATTCGTGGACTTCCACATCAATGGCTAACTTCTTATTTAAAAGATAGATATCAAAAGGTCGAAATATCCTATACTAAAAATAAAATACTTCAGCGTTGCCTTTCAGAAACAAAGCCACTTACTTGCGGAGTACCCCAAGGATCAATTCTCGGCCCTATACTCTTTTTATTGTATGTGAACGACATGTCATCATCCACATCAGATTGCAAAATGGTTCTTTTTGCTGATGACACTAATTTACTATGTAAACACGCCAATGCTCAAAAAGTTTTGTCTAACCTTTCGACTTGGTTCCATGCAAATCGTCTCATTGTAAACACTGACAAAACAGTGTCTATGTCATTTCACAATAGTATCACAAAATCTTTACCCCAGGTTTCTCTTTCTTTAAACGGAACACAATTAAAAACTGTTACGAATACAAAATTCTTAGGTCTTCATATTCAACACAACCTCAAATGGAATTATCACATTGACAACCTTAATTCCCAATTAAGAAAATTGTGTTACGCATTCCGAATCTTAGTTAACGTAGTTAGTCCACGTATTTCCCGTTGCGTATATTTTGGAAACATTTACTCCCATTTACGTTACGTCATTACCTTCTGGGGCAATTCCGGTCAGAGTATTCAAACTTTCGTAATTCATAAGAGGATAGTTCGGATAATTTGTAAATCTCTTGTAAACATTTATTAAAGGAATTAAATATCTTAACACTTCCCTGCATTTATATTTATGAAACGGTCGTGTTTGTTAAGTCCGAATTACTGAAGCACCACCCTTGGTTTATACGAAACAGTCTCGTTCACGAACACAATACTCGCAATAGTAATAATATTCATCGCCCTAGAGTGTCAACCACTCTTTGCCAAAAAGGACCTTATCATTCGGGAATCGTTCTATATTATTCTCTGCCAAGAATATAAAAGACATTATGAAATTGAATCTCTTCAAATCCGCGGTTAAAAACCACTTCCTGCACTACAATGTAAAAGAATTTATTGATTTTAGGAAAAGGTAAATTCGTCTTGTTCTTTATCACGCCATTGCTGTAGTACTGTTTAAATAACTTATAACAATTTCAAAAACTATTTTCTTGCATGATTGTGTTGTATTATGGCTTATATTAATTTAGTTTTATGTGTACTCAATTTTAGCACGGTTGTGTACATAAATTCTGTTGCCCCATCCTGGTTTGGGTTTTTCTCCGGTTTTCCTTCGGGTAGAGGTGGATTTCTTGTACAGGTTCTCTAGGCTTTGTCTAGGGGCGTGTTTATTGTAACAATAAATTGTGTATTTAGTGTTTTTTCAACTCTTATGATTTTTAAACACTATACTCAGAATAATCTATAGTTCGATAATTACTTGTACATGTAAATTTACAAACATATTTGTGATAAATTACAAATATATTGACATTATATATGTATTATAACTCGCAGTTATCTTTTTATCATATCTAAGAACTTATGCTGAATTTTTTTGAATCCGCCTCTGCCTTAGAGCCCGTGATCGGAATTGATGGGATGATCCCTTGCTTGCTTCCGGAGAGTAAATTAGTTTATTGTCCGCCACGTGGTTATACGCAGTTTGTACTGTTTTTTGACAATAAATTTATTATTAAATAAAAAAAAAAGAAATAAGACAATAGAAGCAAAATCAATTGAAAATGTACGTCGTCAAAAGATATCATGAATTTCATCCTTTAACCCTTGATACTTCAACCTCGAGAGCAAATTGCATTCTTTCCTCACCTATCGGCGCAACACAAAATGTGGGCAACATTCTTCGCAGCCTTAACGTGGGAGGAATCTTAATCAGTCTAAAAATTAGATTCCCGAAGAAACTCAGAAACATTTTTACCATACGTTCACCGCTTCATATATTTGAAAGTAAAATCCGGTTGGAAAAATTTTCTCGAAAAATCTCTTCAGACCCATATTGTTTGGAATATATTTACATTTATATTCGTAAACATTCTGCAATACAAATCATGCCTCGTTTTTGATTGGTGCTTGAAATATTACGAGAAAATTCACAAAATTCCAGTCGCTACCTCATCTCTTTCTTTATCCTCACAAAGCGCATGTAGTCTTGTCTCAAGCCGTTGGCGGGACGTACTACTATTCATTTCGAGCGCTAACTACGTACAACCCACCGAAAAGATCTTGCCTCGATCACTCTCACAACGTAAACACACATATCATCTAACTATCAACCTACACTCCGCAGAAACCCTTCGGGACTTTCCTATCTAGCTGACCTACGATAAGTACTTCCGTAAATATCGCACCAACATGGTATCTTCCCTTTGAATTTCATTTGATTTTCTCTGTCTCATCTCTTCATCTAGAGACTGGGTTGGCAATGTGTCATCAAAACGCCTGTCATCAAGAGATTGTCATTGAGAAGAAGTAGAGGTTGTCGTCGTATTTGACGACGCCTCTGTTGGGTGGGTCGTAGGCTCAGCCGACGTATGGAAAGGGAAACGTTTTTAGTACTGCCCGACTTTGAGATGATATTCGCAGAAAGATAGTGCAGGAAATCTTATCGGCTCCGCCAACTGAAAGCTCACCGACTCTACTACATACTTTAGCACGGAATATGCATCGACGCGTCAAAGCATTTACAGTTTGATCCTGCTTCTCGCCTGCTCTCGAGATACCAATTGTAATACCCGCGGCTTAAGTAGCGGACGCACAGTGCAAGAGGGCAGGGAATGCGAGGATATGGGAGACAATGGTTACCAAACAAGGGAAGTTAAAGACGCGATTAGCATTGTAATGATCAAGAGAATCGGAAACACCGTGACATGCCGAGAGAGGGGTTAGAAGGAGTTGAACTTTGTACGCCGTGCTTCCCAAATAATATCCCGGGACCAAAATCTTGTCGGGAAAATATTTGCGTGCAAAGGACGAGAAAGAATTTTAGATAATAAAAAATGTTGATTGTGAATTTTACTTAGCTGTTTTTTACCATTCTCCAATAGCTGGTAGTGAGTGATACTATGATTATATCAGTAATAGATACTTCTCTGGATTGATGATTCAATGAGTCGAGACGACAGTGTTTGGTATTGATATGCTTACTTAGAGATTTTCAACTTTAATACGTAGATTCCCACCCAAAATTCTACAACAATCACGAATCAACTCACAAGCGTGTGAGTGTTGTTTGTGAACAGTTTTCATGTCATTGGTGCCAGAAAGAAAACTACGCGGCGGCAGTAATTCAGGCGTTCATCCAAAGATGTAACTACACTCCCTTCTCGAGCTTGTATTCGCCATTCCGAGCCACTTGTCTGGCTTGTCTCATTAGTTGTTTGTCAATCACCTATGAGTACATGACACACAAGCTCGAGTAATTTGGATGAATCTTGAGTCTACAAGTGCAAAAGAGAAGGTCTCTTCTCTATCGGGTCGACACGATGACGAACACGTGAAGATAGAAGCTTACATCAGACATCAAATGTTGTTCTGTCTTCCGCAATAGTATTATTTTTTATTTCAGAGGGATTTTTAACATGTAAGATTTGTTTCTCAATGTAAATCGAAGTTGATGCAACAAAAATATATGTATTAAAAATAGTTTTGCACAAAGACATCGGAAATTAACAAACATACAAATACATTTTTATAGGAAGTGTAAAGGACCTAAACAACATTTGAACTTTTCTTCTGTAAAATCATATTACAAATGTCATGAATCCTCTGAGTTTCACTCTATAGTTTTGCCAAAATATTTTAACTGATATCAAGCTTCTGAAGCACAAAGTTTTCTAAAACTTTTCAACAAATTTTTACGTACACCGAAAATGTATTTTCGAGACCATATTATAGGTTACCTAGAAGAAGAGAGTGAAATACTACTAAACCAACTTTGAAACATTGTTCGAATGGATATAATAATCCTCAGATGTTTTAAGCGAGGTCGAGGGGATAAAATATAGATCATCACATATATATTAGGCAATATTGTTTCTCAGGTATATAGTTTCCCTTCTCATATGACCGAACGATGTTTGTAGGGTTCTGTACCGTCTGAGTATAACAGTATTATGTACATAAAAATTTTAAACCCCGAATACGTCGAAAATAACATTCTGATGCAGCTATTTAAAGCTCTCGATTCACCTTCATGACATATTTTTTCACTCCTTTGCATCCATACATGATAAATTGTGTTGTAATTTCCATAGAAATTGAAGTCCAGATTTAGACTGATCGTGCAGCGACGCTAATGAACGTTAATTGAACTTTAATGAAATAATAAATGACTTCTCAAATGGAAAGAGTAATCAATGAAGCCGTTTCTGTTGAGACAATCAAAAAATGAAACAGAATTTAAGCCAAAATTTAACGCATAATTTCCGCTACTGTCACCAACATCAACATTCACAAAATGAATTGTTTTCAAGCAACAATTTCTTTTATAATATTCGCCTTTAAAGGCTGTAAATGTTAAAAATGAGAGACATAATGGAGTTTATATTTTCCGAATATACGAAACGTAATGACAGTAATTTTTTTTTTCCAATTCAAATGTCCACAACGTGAACCAAATTCAGTCAATTTCATAGTACAATTCTCTTCGTTATTCACCCAATTTTATTTATAAAAAATTCGGAAAATACATGTGGGACATGAAAGTCATTCTAATTCTTCAGTCGAATGGTTAAATTCTACGGGATGGAGTTAATAAACTGGATTTCATATTGGTATTTTATAAAGGTGTGGTGAGGAATTCAGAATTTCAGAGAATGTAACATTTCACACATTTCTGAATAACCCATTGTGCGCTTGAATAATAACGTGAGAGACACAACAAACAGATAAATGAAATGCAATTTTTTATTTGTACACGAAATTGTACGTTGTCAAATAAACACCTCTCTCTATTACGCACCACGCTTTATATTAGTTTTAACTTTCAACATGTAATGCTACAACAACATGGGACTACTCTACATTTATCATTACGCATAGACATTTGTGGTAACTCTCAGCTTATGAGCTTTTAATAATGTTTCGAATATTATATATCGTTCATCATAAATCTTCACCTATCCGGAACTCGATACATGTAATATCAACTCGAACAAAGAGGGTTGATAGTTTGACATTCTGTACTCCTCATTAGAGTTCTATAAAGCATGCCTTGTATATCTAGAATCTAGAATTCTGATATATTAAAAGAACTACTAACGTGGTTAAAATTATAGATTCTAAAAATTCCAAAAAATAATCGGATAGTGCTTTATTTCACACGTTTATATAATATATGCAACATGTTTGGTACGCTATGGAATTTCACCCGTAAAATAAAAAAAGGAGTCATTACTAACAGTCTTATGCTATGGATCATTACTAACAGGAAGACTTTGCCTCTTCTTTTCAAGATAATTTTGGAATGTTAGTTTCTTCTCGACATTTACATTCATTACATCGTTATATATGCATTTGGAGCATTTTAATTCTAATGGTATTAATTTAACTTGCATACAAAGTATGTGAGAAATTTGATTATTTATGATTAGATAACTATGTTTCAATTACAGTTTAATATATTCGTAACTCATTAGTATCTGAAACTAGAACAAAAGGCGTGGGAGAAAAATTAAATTCTGCAAGTATTATATGGAAACTTGAATCCAAGAGTAAATAGAAAGATTCATTCATGAGAATTTAAAATATTTTTAACTCTAATAATTATTGCTATCGCGGAAAACTTGAATATCAAAAAAAAAAATTTTTTATTTCTAACTCAATACGATAGGTAATCAATAAATTTGTAATTAATCACGAAAATTTAGATTGAAAAAAACTCAACGAGGGCATTTCCTCCCGGGGGCTTGCATCCAATTAGCACAATCAGCTCTATCCGGTTCTGTTTTGATTTTAACAAAATAGAAGACTAATTCAATAGTCTCTTCAAAAACTCCAGGGGAAATGTTTATGAATTTCCCATTACCTCGCATTATTTTATCATGAAAATATTTATAATATTTAAAAAGGACAACGGTGATCGAATCTGTTCGTGACTTCTCTGAGAATAATTTTGCTAGAAAAGTCTATCGGTGAATGCTAAATTTTCGCGTATTTTATGCAATTAAATGATTTAGGGGTCACGTGCAAACAATGTGCTAAGTATCCAAAAGTACTACTTGACATTATAAAATCATCTGCATCACGAATTTTTACTTATCTTATCGTCACTGTAAGTGCCTATTCCTGTTTATTACTGGATGTTATTTTAGATTATCCAATTTTGAGAAAAATAAATAGCTCAGTCTCTCTAACAATAAACATAGTATGAGAAGACTGCATCCCTTTGTTGAATTTAATAATCTATTGAAGTCTACTCTTCCTAATGAAGTCTCCGGAATAATTACAGGAACTTTTCAAATTTTAACTAACGCTCGATAAGGATTGTATGTGACGCATTGAAAATATTGCTCAGTGAAAGGAAAGGAAACTTTGTATCTACAAATTACCTAAGTATGTCCTAAAACCGCTAAGAGTGTGGAATAGAAAATTAATGGAAACTAAAAATAGAGGTTTATTTATTTAATCAAAAATAGTTCATGTTGGCTAAATGAAATGTGATTCTAGAATTTTGTATTGAAACAAAAATTCATTCTCGAGTTATAGATGGAAATTGGCCACATCCGTTAATATTCATCGTGGTGAAATTAGTTTAGAATAAATTGTTTTGACTATTTCATTACTTTAATGTCATGCTGCAAGTAGAAAGAAAGCAAGAATTTCGAGGTTACGAATGGTAAACGATCTTAAGACAGGTCAAATGCAGACACGTAAAGAAGTATTATCACATAGATAATCCTCTACATAATGTAAGAGAATGATATGTTTTGGATGGCTTGTTTCGTTTCACTCTGAAATATTTGCAACGCTTTATCTATTTCACAATTCTATCCACAAATCACCATTTTAAAATCAAGTAAATAATATTTCAATTTAATAAATACTTTTAATACAAATATGCTATTAGCCTTCATGTGTTACATTCTTCAGCATATTGTTCAATTTTTTTCCTCCATTTCGATCAATTCGATTTATTTCAAATTTTTTTCGTCACACTTTTACAGCTACTTTTATAAATTTCCTAGTGGTCGAAATAAACTTATGTGTATCATTTTTATTTTTTCGTAAATTATATTTTACTAACCGAATCTTGAAAAAGGAGAAAACGTATCTAGATAAATAAATAATAATAAATAATAAATTTATTGTCAAAAAAACAGTACAAACTGCGTATGACCACGTGGAGGACAATAAACTAATTTACTCTCCGGAAGCAAGCAAGGGACCATCCCATCAATTCCGATCAAGGGCCCTAAGGCAGAGGCGGATTCAAAAATTCCAGCAAAAGTTCATAGATAAGATAAAAAGTTAGCTGCGAGTTATAATACTAATAGAATGTCAATATGTTTGTAATTTTACGCAAAAAAAATACATGTACAAGTTATTATCGAACTATAGATTATTCTGAGTACAGTGTTTAAAAATCATAAAAAAATCTGAGTATAGTGTTTAAAGATAGTGTTACGTTCTTGTGATTCAAAGAACATACGAGAGAAAATAATGTTTGGCTGTCTTACGTACAGTGGTAAGTTATGGTAAGTAAACAGCTTAAATAACATGGCCGAAATTGAATATTCGTGAATCACACCCTAACTCTCAAGACTCGGTTGTCTTTTAGAGACTTTATAGTTAATTTAAAGGTTCGCAGCTACAGAACTGCAATGATTGTTTTACTTGTGCTTTTGAAGAGAATAATAGGTTTCGAAGCGCAATGACTCCTCTCGACCCCAGTTTCTCAACGAATGGGACAAAACATTGGCACGGAGCACAAATGAACGATAGCTGCACCCAACATCCCAGCCGTACATCAATGTATTGTTGGTTTCATGACCTACGAAATACTCAGCAATGCTACCGAAATTTTTTGCTATCTTCCTCCTTACGGAAGGGAAACTATGATAATATATTTACTTTCATGTGTGTTTTAAGTGCGTAGAATAATTGGTGAGAGTCAATCTTCTCTATAGCACGTATGTCTCCAGGAGAGAGGCTGCGAAGGGATGATTTGAACGAAACGGAACTGACTCGTTACTGGGGAATCTTAACAGGGTTCGGATCGGTATATCCTTCAAAAAGGTGCAAGATAAAAACTATAACAATACATAAAATATGCGCTGAAAATTCCAAAATATGCACTAAAAATCCGATTAACCCTGCAGCGGTTACGCTTACGAATCTATCGTGAGAGGTCGCGCGGATGACACTTATCCACTTTCAAAGTAGAAATTTTAGAGAAGAAATAAAATATAAACATTGCTCAATTAATAAGAGTCTGAAAAATATCCTTAATTGGATTTTTCATAAATAAACTGCTCGTTAAATAATTTACATCATTCAAAAGTACTTGCGGAATTGATCGCTTCCGAATGGAGCCTCAAAGGTAGCGAGGATGACATATGTCGTCCATTTTAAAAGTAGCAATATTAATGAACATTTCTTAATACATTTTATGTACGACCACGCTAGTAATCATTTCTATTTTTAAATTTAATTTGTATACTTAAGTTGTTCTTAACATAGACTTTGCAATAAGATTAAAGAGCTTACGAAATAAGTTGAGCGGATGACGCGTGTCATCCAACACTCATAGTTACAGGGTTCCAAGAAAACCGCGCGGGATCGAAGCTATACAACCATTGAGGTGAAGCAATGCATGTTTAAGTTCATTAATCTGAAAGCATTTAACTTCATTAATCTGTGTTGCTATGACAAAATTCAGAAGAAAAAAAATTACTTCACATGGATGACCATTGTCATCCGCACAACCACTGTAGGGTTAAGTGCACCAAAAAAATCTAAATATGCACTTTAAAAAACCAAGGTACGTATGTATCTTCTTATTACTAAAAACGTACAAGTGCAAGTTGGGTTACATTAATAATACTACTGAGCACGTTCATACATATAAGCTACCTTTAAAAAGAAACATGTAAATTCTGATTGATTACAGTAATTTCACCTACTAATTATACAGTTCAAACAAAGTCTTTAAAAATATGCATTAATAATACAATTTAAATAGTACAACGAGGTGAAAAACGTTAGAAATCAAATCCTCACAGCGCCATGGAGCGTCAGGAGAAAATATGTAAAATACGAGAACTGCTTACTATACATATCAATCAGATATAAATATTTATTTGTGTATGCCACGAAGATAATATGTGCTGGAAATAATTGAGCGATAAAATAAAAATCACGGAGTAAATATATAATGTATGGATTATTCTCACAGTAATACATGTGATATTTTAACCCAACAATTGTGACACATGGGTTCGTGTCGGCAAGTGGAATGAAACACATCGTACAAACATAATTAATTAGTTTATAATAAAAAATAAACGGTTCAAACTACTTACGAAATAAAAAATTGACATTAAATATGATAGATTTCAGGAGAAATAATTATTATATTAGGGATAAGTAATACTATACTCTTGTATCATGGTATAATAGTAAATAAACCCGAATTACGAGACAGCATATTTTGAAGTTGTATAACTGAAGAAATAAACTTGATCTTCCTTTGAATACTGAAAAGTTCCAAATTATTTGTTAAAGGTTTATTTCGGAAAAGGAATTATCAAAAATGTTTAACTTAAACTATATTTGTTTCTTCGTACCGAATTAGATGGAATTAATGAACAATACACTTTTTGACAATAAACTTTATTATTATTAATTAGATAGAATTAATGAACAATACACTCACAAAATCTTCTAACAAACACTTGACAGAATGTTTTCCTAAGACGAAAACTATAAGGCATTCCTGATGAATATTATTTCTCATCCTTTACATAAGTTTTTTTTCTCACTCAGAATTCTTCTGAATATCACAACGATCAATACTGAAAGGAGCCCTCCGCTCTCTGCAATTTAATGATCCTTCGATCTAATGACTGCACTTCCGGCAAGTAATTTGTTTCCTTTCCTTCTATTCATTCCATTATTCTCTGCGAATGGTTGTGACATTTTGTAACGCTACAGCGACTACATCTATACCAGAAATTCATTTCATTGACACCCAACATTACATAATGTGCTTTTTTTTAATAGCTCGGTTTATGAGTTTATACATTTACTCTTTCGTATTTACAATATACATTCATTTTGTGTACGCGTTCGTGCAGTGATGTTGTTAGCTTATAATAATTGGTTAATGATTGATGTTGCTTATAATAGAATTTTAATATTAAATGTGGGTTAGAGCGAGTCTCAGCTAAAGTACAATGCCAATCTTGATGAAATTGTGCAGACAGGTAGTTTGAAACCAAACGAAAATCGATCATATAAACTCAATAAAAGCCTAAATAGTAAATACAGCCAATAGATAAGATCGTAGAATAGTGTGGAACGAATGTGTGTGGCAAATGTAGAAATATACAGAATTGTTGTCAAAGTACAAAATCGGAACTACATTTTATTTGGGCAAAAACAAAGTCCACAACCCTGCTCACTGACTGATTGGCATAATTGCCATATATTGCTGTCCGTAAGTACCTTTGAAACACATTAATATGTCGGTATGCTGAGAGGTAGCTCTTGAGATCAAGAAACGTAAGCATAAAATCACTGAAAGTGAAAGAAAGGAAGTTTATATTTTGAAATATATATTCTTTAAATTAAACAAACTAATTACTGGATTTTAAGACATATTATGTTATTTGTAAAATCTTAAATTTGTATTTTTAACTTGTATTTGTAAATTCAATGTATTATTTCATTAACATTCTTGCAACAATCTTTTCTTTTTTTATTTAAGTAATTACTTTGTTTCGTGTATGGATAATATTATTTATAATGTTTGTACGGTCAAAATTAGTTTGGGTATTCAACCGTCATCCTCATTGAGGTTTTTCAGGGTTTTCGTCGCTTACTTAAGTCGGGATGCTTCCTAGATAGTTACCCCAGAGTAAGTAATAATATAGTCCTCCAACTATTGTGAGTATGCATGTATATATATGTATTACACATCAATGATGGTGAAGTATAAGAGCAGAAGAGTCCACTGCGTAATATTTAGTGTTATCATCAGAGTTTTGTTTGACAAAAAAATATTTTCCTTAATGTATCCAATAAGATATTTTGTTTTTCCTAATATATTCCATTTTTTCATCATCTGAGTAAACAAATTTCTTTCGTTGACTATCTCAAAAATTATTCAAAAATATTTTTTTTATTTCTTTGTACTATATTCTCGTTTTGTATTAATATTGATATTAGAAGTACATGTATTATCGCGTATCTTCGGAAAATTAGTATTCTATTCAAGAATATTACAACCTGAAGACATTCCGCCAAATATTCTACAACCAAAATCTTAAAGTAATGGTGTGAAATATTTTACGTGACGATAAAATTCAGGACTGTAAAGAAATGCCTGAGTTGCATACGATGAAACACAAATCTTATCGAAAGGAATCTTTGACAATGAAGAAAAATAACACGACCCAAAATTCGTATTTCTAATCTGCACTGCTAAAAATAAACTAATAGCGGTCAAGAAATAATGTACAGCTCTCACGTGTCATAATAGACTTTTTTCCACTTTGTCTGCAAATACTCTGCTAAAAACCATAGTGATATAATTAACTAAGGTTTATAACCAACAATTTTTGAAATTTGTCATTTATTTTCTCCTCCTAGGGATTATTTTCTCCGTAAAATTCTTGTTATTAATAAAAATGTGTTAGACTTTCTCCAGGTACTTTTAAACTAAGAGATTGTAAAGAAAATAACGAAGTATATTTTTCCTCTTGTGTCTGTGTTAATTCGACTAATTTGAATACAACACTCACTCCCATGGCGTTTATGAAGAAAGACCATTTTGGAGGAGATAGATTGCTGGAACGCGATAATTGGGACATCTTTGAATTCCATTCTCTTACCTCATCGTCTTCCAACTTGTCTGTAATTTATTTCTAAGCACTTTCATGTAAGTTCTTTCATAAGCTCTCTCTTCTTTCTTTTACATTCGTTTAATTGTACCAGCAACCCATTGCTTCTTCCTACTATTCTCATTCAACCTCATTCTTTCGTATCGTGTCCAGATATCATGTTTTTTTGTGATTACCTCTATTAGTGGAACTGCCGCATATATTTTCAATAGGAATTGATCTTCCAGAGAGAGGGGTGAAAATGTCTATGAGTTAGTGGAGGACACATGCTTCTTTTTCCCCAAGTTTGGACAAACATGTCATAAAACAGCTCAGTCCTTAAATACTATTATGGATTGGAATGTCCTTACATACAATTATCAAATAAGCGTATTGGAATGTAAATACTGTAACGGTATAACTGTAACAAAACCATTCAAACCTACAAAAACAAACAATTCCCGGATTTTTCTATAACGACATTTCTTGGTTGTCCTTACTCTCAATTGCACCTCTCCTCTTCACTTATGGCCTAAGCAGAAATTTATCTGGGACGGATAAGAGATTTGAACAGTCATCATCAAGCTTATTATTATAAACAACGATGTCCGGTGTAGATCATTTGCCTATCAATAATTAAAATTGATCCGAAGAGACTGTT
>NNCF01128137.1:1117716-1179288 GCA_002313205.1 Laupala kohalensis | reverse complement strand
CCTCATCCCACCCCATGGGCTCTAATGACCTCGATGTTGACGAGCCCTAAAGCCCCCCCCACAAAAAAAAAAAAAAAAAAACTCATCCCACCCTTCTCTATTACCCCGTCATTCATCTAATCCAACTCACGACAAAGCAATCAAATCGTTACTGGTATCTGACATCTCAAATCCCTTACAATGTCACTACCTTTGTTCAGTTCGACGACAGCCTTCCCCTGCCGACGCTGGCTCACTCTGTCAGGCACGTCCTCCTGCGTTCCTGCACTCGCAGCCACCTTCATTCACCCTCAAGTTCATCGCCGGCGCGCCAGAATGCGCTGCGGCGCGGCGGCAGGAGCCTTTGATTAAAGCGCGCGCCGCAGCCGTCCAGGAATCCGCGAATGACCTCGTTCCTCATCCTCGATCTCTCTGTAGGAGATTCCCAGCTACGAAATCCTCCGCCCATTGTCGTGGATCTCGACTGAAGTAATTCACTTTCTCCAGGAATAATATGGACGAAAGACATCTCATCACCTCGTATTCTCCTGTGGAGTGGCGACGCAACCATTGAGTGGATCACATTCAAGACGGTTCAGCGACTTGTTTAGAGGAATGAAGAGATAGAAGGGGTTGCATGGCATCATAAGTGTTGAAAAATACCATTTTTTTCTTTTTCTTTTTTTGGAAAAGAAATGTTTGTGACAAAATTACGTAAATCTAATCTTAAACTCCGCGGAGAATACAAACACATAATTAAGGAAAGCAAACGAACTTGGCAACAAATGGAAGTAGAACGTCTTAGGGATACATTATCAAAAAATAGCCGCGACCTATGGGGCACAATTCGTAAAGTAAGACGAAAGAACGATATCAAATAGCATAGATGTAATGGGATGGGAAACGCACTATAAAAATCTTCCCGCAAGAAATGACAATACATCCCGCATTAGTAACGAAATAGAAATAATATTTATTACCGATACAGTATTTCACCTAGATAAATGTATTACATGAAATGTCTTCTGCTATTCGCGATTTTAAAAACAATAAAGAGCCTGGAGTAGATGGTGTTCCATCCGAATTTATTAAGAAACTAACCCATGATATTCTGTCATTTTTACCGACTTTTTAACTATATCTACGATGAAGGTGTTTTTCCATATGCATGTACAATGGCTGGAATACAACCTATGTATAAAAACGAAGGAAATATAAACTATACAAATTGTTATGGGGGAATCTCACTACTTAATGTTATTGGAAAAAATTGATGCAAAATTCTATACTGAGATTACAACTCTAGACCGATAAAGGTAATAAACTCATGACATTACAGGCAGGTTCTAGAATCAATCACAGTACAATCTAATTTTTAAAATAATATATTATTTAAACACGTTAACCAAGAGAGAAACTCGAAAGAAACACAGGAAGCAGTATAGTGTGTTCGTAGATTTTGAGAAAGCTTTCGACTCTGTGACCAGAGACATCCTCTGGTGTGCATTAACGGACAAGGGAATGTCGGGAAAAAATTCCTACATACTTGGCAAGCACTATATTGCTCCGGCAATGCACGCGTTAAAACAAATAATACTACTTTAATTCCAGCTTTTGAAGTAACTTGGGAGTGAAGCAGGGATATGTTTTCTCTCCGTTATTGTTCATATTATGTGTAAATGACATATTCGAAAAATTATATGAGGCATCCACACATTCCCCAACAATAGGTGAACCTCCTAAACAGAAGCAGATGCCGGGGTTGCTATTTGCGGACGATCTTGTTCTATTCTCCACGACACCGTCGCGACTTCAGATAGGTCTGGATACGTTGGAGCTGTTTCGTGATAAAATAACTCAACATATAAACATACATAGAACCAAGGTCATGGTATTCAAAAACGGATGGATGTTTAGTGAAAGTAAAATTTGGAATTACATTCCTTAGCATCTCGTGAACGTTAAAGATAATACTTATCTAGGCATCAAAGTAATCATGAACGTAACCTGGTCAAGACACATGAAGAAATTAAATCAAAAAGGCATGTATCTTCTAAATGAAATCCAAAAAAGTGCTGGTGGCATCCCAGACACTGATCCAAGGATTTCAATAACAATGCTCACGTCACTACTCGAACCTGTAGTAGCATGTGCAGCTGAAGTATTTGGGGATTGCGCATCACTTAATTCGCTACAAAGTAAACTTCTGAAAAATACTCTTGTAGTACCTCCGAGTACATCTGACTGTAGTGCTCTTTTTTGGGAAGGTGTTAGGGCCAAAAGCTGGAGTACAAGAGAGAAACGAGATACGTTTAATTAACTCCCGTGTGAGTAAAATGTTCCTGAGTAACACTTTCTACTTAAACAGACACGCCCATACTTTTCTTGGGAAAGGAAAAGACGAAAATAGTCAAGAGAGGTATTATTACTTACGGAAGGATGTGAAGAGGAATGTACGTGACGTGAAGGTCATAAGGGGTACAGAGTACTCAACAACTAGTAACTTACTGCTAGTGACAGACATCTATTTCATGAGTGAGAGACATGAAAGGTAGAAGCTATTCTGAAGAATTAGAACGGTGGAGCTCGGCAAACCCGAGGTATTTGAACAAGGAAATTTTAGTGAATGAAATGTCTATGGAAGAGCAAAACTGCGAGGTCGCCATGGGAAACCTAAAAGTAAAAATCCATGAACTAGCGAAGAATGTCGAATGAAGAAGGTCAATACTGGCCACAAAAGGAACTTTTGTTGGAATGAGAACGTAACTCTTGAAGAGAAGAAGAGGACATGGCAAGTAACAAAGGAGAAGAAGCGAAGCAAATTCGAGTAAATATGTTGATAGGAGAAACCACACCAAGTGAGTTGTGCTTAGAACGAGGGAGGAGTCGTGTGTTAAAGTCGGAAACGAAAAAGAAGGTTCGTTCGGGGCTTGAGAGGGAAGTTTGGTAGAGACATCCGAGGAAGTAACCCAGGCAAAATAGAGAAAAAGGTGAAGTTCGACAAAAATTCGCATAGAGATGAAATTTGGTATACACCTTAAGGTCATCGTTTCAAGAGTCTTCATCGATCCCACTCGTGCTAAAAAATTTATTCAAGGTCAAAGGTCACGAAAAACGGTTTTTTGACAAAATATCTCTTCAGCTATGCGTTTTATCGCTGTTATGAATTTTATAGGTTATAAAATTGACAACAAAAAAAGGTTCTTATATTTTTCACTCAAAGCATCATTTGGGAGCTAGCGAGGTTTAAAAAACTGTGAATACTGTGTTGCGCCCACAATGCGCACTAGTGCGAGTACATGCATATGGACTTTCACTTGGCAAACTTTATACGCTCTTTTCTTTTCTAATTTCGGTGCAAACTTATAGTACTTGTATTGTAAATGTCAAGACAAATTTGTTTTGGATTTTATTGTTAATTTTCAGAATTTTGCTTATGTATGTTACAAAGAATAATAAGAAATTTAAAAAAATTATCTGGAAATCAGAACTTTTTAATTTGGGCAAAAATTCTAGTTTTACTATGAAACGTAGCATGACAATGTTTCGTTCTGGCATGTAATTTGCATCCCGCGAATCTGGTAAGTGTTGGTTCTGGTGTGAAATTTACATTAAGATTATTCAATAGTCGTACTGCTTTCCACGCCACCTACGAGGTACAGTACTCGGCGTATTTTCTTTCTCGGGGGATTCCCCTGAAGGCATAATCCTCGATCTGTTCGGATTAAAAAATATTCGTTTTTGTTTATTTTTCCATTAAAATATTTTGAGATTAATCATTTCCAAATTCAATCAAAAAATTGTATTTTCATCATCTCCTTTTTTCCATTTTGTTGCGATTATAATACATTTCCACA
The DNA here is from genome assembly GCA_002313205.1 of Laupala kohalensis. Lineage (NCBI taxonomy): Eukaryota > Metazoa > Arthropoda > Insecta > Orthoptera > Trigonidiidae > Laupala > Laupala kohalensis. The sequence continues at coordinate 1,175,452 of NNCF01128137.1, read as the reverse complement.
CGATTAACTGCAAAGGAGATAAACTAAGAAATAAGAATCGTAAAGATGTTCCAGCTTGCGTATATGCCCGCGTATCTCCCTCGGAATAAGTTTCTCAATATTACGAGAAGCACGGTTCTGTCTCGTCTTTTAAAAGAACGAGCTGTTTACACCATTGAAGACTATCCCTCCCAATATTTTGAACAGTAGTATATTCTTCACAACTTCGTCGTTGTGGATACGTGAGACCCTGCTGTATTAGCTAAGGGACGTGAACGATCTAAAATTAAATTGTGTAGGTAGTTCTGAGCGATTCTTTGCAGTCAACGGAAGTTATTTACTGAGCGGACGTTTATTAAATTATTTTTTGTTCTGAGATTGTGCCGTCAATGTTGTTTCTTAAAATGTCACAAGATTGCTTCATTTGCCTGTAACCTTCGTCATAAGGTGAAACTGTCGTATTTGAACGAGGAATGAAGACTAATAGTTTCCAGCAATAAAAGAAGTGATGGACATACTCAATATTTGGACTTTAAACAATCTGTAACTATTCATGTTGAATGTCGTACACACTACATTCGTAAGAGTAGTATTGCTGCAGATGTAAGACACATAAATACAGAGGAAACAGGTAGGTATACTACCAACTCACCTTATGAATGAAGAGATATCAGATCCTCGTTGTTTCCCAGAGATTCCCGCGGTTTTACTCACGTGAATTTTGTAATGAGACTGCAACTTTATTCTTTCTTACATTCCCATTGACAACGAGTGAGAATGTAAAAAACTCACTCCTTCTCATTCGAAGATTACATGCATTTTTCTCTCGATCAAATGCAGCAGTCAATATCTGTCTTCAGGAGATAACAAAGGGAAGTAACATTATAAAAGGATCCTTCAGTTTTGACCAACAAACATCTTCTTCTTAATCTTTTCCTCTTCTACCGTCTGGTGTCGCGGTTTGGTAAAGAGCTCGCCATTCTTTCCTGTTTAAGGATTTCTTCTTGGCTTCATCCCACGTTATATTTTTCTCGGCTAGTTGTTCCCTTACCGAATCATCCCATGTCTTTCGAGGTCTTCCTCTTTTTCTATTTCCAATTCCTCCCAATCTTGCTTCCCATACCTGTTTTGGTATTCTGTCATTATTCATCCTGTTTAGGTGTCCAAGCTATCTTAACTGAGCTTGTTCCAGCTTGTTTTGAAGAGGTTGAACTTTCAAGGTCTTTCGAATTGTATGGTTTCTGACTTTGTCTCGCCTCGTCTTTCCTATTACATTCCTTAAATATTTCATTTCTGCTGTCTGTATTTTCTCTCTCGTTCTTCTAGTAACTATCCAGGATTCGCTTCCATATAGGAGTGTCGGGATGTATGTTGAATTGTATACTGCCATTTTGGTCTTCTGGCTTATTTCTTTCTTTCTTAAGAATCCTCTGTTTATAGCATAGTAGAGCTTACTTGTATTGAGCAGTCTGGTATTCAGTTCTTCTCTAATCCTTCCGTCGTGTTTAATCCTCACTCCAAGATATTTAAAGCTGTCCACCTGTTCTAGTTCCTTGCCCATGATTTCCATCTTACGTTCCTTCTTCTCTCTTCCTATTACCATTGTTTTAGTCTTTTCTTGATTTTACGACATATTTCTCTTCTCCAGTTCTGATTTCAACACTTCCAAATTTCTTTGTAAGTTTGCTTGTGACCTAGCAAATAATAATATGTCATGTGCATACATTAACTCGCATACATTTATACTTTTCATTTTCCAATTTCCAACTTGATATTTCCTCAATTTTGGCTTTACTTCCTTTATTATATCGTCCATTAGTGTTATAAATACGGGGAGAGGATATCTCCTTGTCTTACGCCGGCTGTGACATTGAACTCTTCGGATATATTATTTCCAGTCCTAACATAGCATCTACTTAGGTTGTAGAAGCTTTGTATGGCTCTTATCAAATCTAGGTTAACTTTGTTCTTCTCCAATATTCTCCATAATTCTTGCCATGGAACTCTATCAAACGCTTTCTCTAGGTCTATAAAGCACAAATATAGCTCTCTATAATATGCTATTGTCTTTTCAATTACTTGTCTCAACGTGAATATGTGATCCTGAACACTTCTTCCTGGTCTAAACCCACTTTGTGTTTCTTCCAGTGTGTTTTCTATTTCTTCTCTCAATCTCATTTCCAATATTCTTGAATATAGTTTACCTGGTACACTGAGGAGCGAGATGCCTCTGTGATTCTTGCACTCTCTATTATCTCCCTTCTTAAAAATCGGTATAATAATAGCAATTTCCCAGTCCTTTACAATCTTCTTTCTTTCCCATGCTAACTGAATGATCTTCAGTAGCATTTCTTCTGCTCTCTTCCCAATATATTTAATCATTTCCGGTGCTATTCCATCTTGTCGTGCTGCTTTACCCAATTTCCTTTTCTTTATAGTCTTCTCAAGTTCTTCCATTATAATTTCTTTCGTGTCTATTCCTTGTAGAACTTCTAATTGATCTTGTATTTCTATGTTATTTCCAGATTGTTCATTGGTTTCTAGTAGTCCGCTGAAGTACTTTCTCCATCTTTCCATTATTTTCTTTCGTTCAGTCAACAGGTTCTTTTCTTAACCATAAATATATTTTAGAAGGCAGTCTTTTTGTTTTCTCATACTCTTCAGAACTTAGTAAAAAAAGCTTTTGGTTTTCTCTATGATCTTCTTCCATCTTTTCTCGAAATTTTTCCCACATTTCTTTCTTTGCCGCTGGGACTGCTTTCTTTACTTTATCTCTTTCTTTCCTGTACTTCTCAAATGCTTCTAATGTACCTAAATCTAGGTATTTCTTCCAAGCCTTCTTTTTTTCCATTCACTATTATTCCGATTTCTGGGGTCCACCAATGTGTCACTTTCTTTCCCCTTCTCGTTGTAAATGTCCCACAGATATCCGCTGCTACCTCTAATAAGGTATTTTTCCATTTTGACCAGATCTTTTCGAGATCTGGTTCTTGGTGTAAGCTCTCTTCAACCTCCTCCTCCTCTTCCTCATTGAACTTCTCTTCCAACCTTTCCGTAAATTTTCCTTTGTTTTCTTTCTCTCTTAATTTATACACTTTGATCCTTTCCTCCCCCTCAGTCTTTCCTTGTTTTGTCTTTGTCGTCCTCTTTATTGTCCGCATATTGTTTTTTGTGGTCATAACTTTTTCTGCAATTACAAGCTTATGGTCACTGTTCAGTTCTGGACCTCTTTTCACTCTTGCGTTTCTAATATATTTTCTCATTTCTCTTTTAACAAGTATGTAGTCTATGATAGACTTTTCTTTTTTGGTTCCTCTCTGGTGAATTTGTGGATATCTTTGTGTATGAACATTGTATTTACTATAACTAACTCATTCATTACACTTAGGTCCAACAATCTTTTCCCGCTGTCGTTTAGGGTTTCTTCCTCTTATCTTCCTATCACGCCATCCCATTCCTCTATATTGTTTCCAACCCTTGCATTCATATCTCCTAAGATAATGATTTCGCGGTCTACCTCTTCAATGGTTCTTTGTATTTGTTCCGCTGTATCATCGTCATTTGGAGCGTACACTACCATCACTGTCCAGTTTTATTTTCCCTCATCTATATCTACCGTCATAATTCTTTCAGTAATGAATTTCCATCCCTTAAGGTTTCCTTCATTATCTCTGTGTAACATCAATCCTTTTGCTCTTTCAGTTCTAGACACCCCACTGTATATCATTAAATAATGGTCATCCATTATTTCAACCCCATTTCCTTTTTTCTTTGTTTCTGTTAGGGCCAGGTATTTCACATTTGTCTTTTTAATTTTCTTTACCAATTCATATTCCTTTCCATTTAGACCTCTTATGTTCCATGTTCCAATAATCGTTTTCCCATGTCCTCACCAATTCGGTATCCTTTTTGTCAGTCCGGCTTGCTCTTTAATTTTGCTTTTAATCTTTTTAAATTTCGAGTGTGCTGGGGATTGGCCAACAGCACTCTATCATTGTAGAAGGGCTGCCTCCTATCTGCACAATGCAGCACGTAGCTTAGATTATCAGCTCTTTCTTGTCATCAGTGGAAACCGCTTGTCTTTCCACTGTCCCCCAAATCTTGTCCGCTCACCGACCCTGTTTCCTGCTGGGATTGATTACCCAACCTTCCACTGGGTTTTCTCGGTTTAACAGTGGCACCACTTGTAGGTAAGATTTGGAGTATTGGGATGAGAGAGGTTAAGAGAACTCTCTTGCTGAGTTATTGTATTCGCTTCTCATCCCCATTTTCGCCAGAATCTCCTGATGATAGTAGAGATTCCCCCAGGTTTTCTTCTGGGCCCGCCAACAAATATAATCAAGTACAACTATAATTGCAGATATTTTACACATTTTTAAAAGTCTTAGACCTTATGAGCACTGAGAATGAATATTCAAATAATTACTGTGAAATGGCAGAAATTCTTTTGAATTCAATTATGGCTGAGAGAAGTAATAATTTCTAATTACATTTACTGACTAGACCTGCCTGACAAATTTTGCCTTATTTACTCTACGAATCACACTAGTTATATCCGTGGACTTAATTTTCAAGATATGTTAAAATTATCTGCGGATGTCGTGTATGATAAAGACAGGAATGCAATCAGTCAAACGAACTTCAGGTACACTCAGTGCAGTAGGCTGCGACTGAGCACTAGAACATAGTTTCAGAACCAATCTTCTGCAGTGACTGGAGGCTTGATTGGTATCACTAAAAATGAAAAAGTAATGCAAAGATGTTTGCTTCTGTTCCCTTTAGAAAATAGCGTTCACTCATCTCTCTCTTCATATCTTGGAATAAAATTTGTTCTTACACGTGACATTAATTGTCGTAATGAATAGACACAATCGAGGATAATTACAGACGAAAACGATATTGGAAATATCACCACAAGTTTCATGCTTGTAATCCATTTAAGAGTAATGCAAAATAATTCCTTTAAAAATGTATTGGCTCCTTTGTTGCAATTGATGGTCACAATACATCACACAATCTACAATACGATAAGAAAATTGTAATTTACTAAAAAATAGATCACAGAATTTTTTTCTAATAAGTTGCTTTTTCACAGAAAAAACGTTTTCTTACCAAGGAAAAGCTTTCCACTCAGAATAGTTAAATTGTCTTTTGTTCTACATTGATCGCATGTTATGATAAGACTTCGGATTTTTAGGTTTTCAACCATTGATTTCATTTATATCCTCTCGAACCTATCAACGAAGCCATGATCACATTCCTCAAGCCCCCCTATCGTAAATAAATCCTGGGTGCACCACTGACACCCGCGCATTTACAGGAGGATCTACTTGGCGATGATTACTTTATATTAAAGAAAATGGAGAAAATCTATAATAGAAATACAAACAAAAATGAACGATTTTTCATAAAAACTAAAAAATTATCAGATCCTCAAAAAAAACAGAATTTCACAACATTGAAGATACTTCTGCTAAAAAACACATATTCCCAACAAGATATTGCAAGGTATTTTCCTTCAGTCATTCACGTTGGCTTCTCTTTGTAGATTTGATACGAAAATATTAGCTTCGTACAAAATATTATACTACTACGAGTATCTTTTCAACAAAATCGGATTTTACAGGAAATCGCCAAAATAAAAACTCGCCCTTTAAATTCGAAACAATCATAACAGACTCTCAGAGACGCATTATAAATTTAAAAACTCCAAAAAATTATTACTGACAGTATGGCACTGGCTCACCAAATTCCGTAAAAATGTTTCTCGGTGATTTTGTCGAGGTATTTTCCAAATATAATATGTTAATAATTACGCAGTCTGATGTGAAGAGAATATATTCGATTGATATGATATTTCAATAAATTTTTGTTTTCGTTGTTAAGACCAAATTGTAAAAAATATCAATATTTCGAGTAATTTGAGAAAAATTCCTACTTATTGTAAAGCTTGCTTTTCAAGCACTTATAATAAATTCAAATATTTGAGTCTTTGTTTCGTTAGGCACTTGAATTTAAAAATAACCAAGAAGTATTCAAGGATGTTCTGTCACATATTTCACAGTAAGAATTCAATCTCCACATGTTTTTATCCACAGTTCTGATACAGATGTATTCATCTCGGTGATTTATTACTGAAAAGTAGCAGCAAATATCTGTTGTCTAGGTCTACGGTTGCATGGTTCTTGTAAAAAGAACCATCTTCAAGGATGCCTTTTAGCTGCTGACTCCATTGGTGAAAGCACATGTAATATTTTGCCAGCANGGGGGGGGGGGTTTACGGCTCGTCGACATCGAGGTCATTAGAGCCCTAAAATACTGTATAGGTAGGGAAAATGCAGTTACGCACTAGGGAGAGCCAACATGACTCTCCCTGAGTGTGGGACTCGCCGAATGACTCAAACCATACCCACTAAAAACCCTCCTAAATTAAAACATACCAAAACATATATCAACATATCTCAAAATTTTACACATATCATTACAAATATAAAATTAAAAAAGGAGAGGAAAATGAAAGATACCCTAGCGTAGGGATTGAAAAGAACAAGAGGTGATAAAGGAAGGTCAGGAAAGAGAAAGGAAGGATCCTAGCACAAGTAAGTGGAAGTAATGTCAGACTCAGCTCGGGGTCCCTTGTTTGCCAAACACGTACTTACTATATGTAAGTCCCCTGGGGGGTCTACCAGTATATTAAAAAAAACAATGATCGAAAGTTGCTTCGGAGGATATTGTACAAACAGCCCGTGTATCTTTAACAAACTTTAACCTTAGTGCTGAACAACTAAAACAGTTTGAAACATTTTTCATGTATTTGTACAAACAAACAGTTTGCATATACGTTATTTCAAATTTTGAAAAATTAACTGCTGATGTACAATGATTTCCCAAAACATTGGTTTTGGCTGTAATTTAATGAAAGTAGTACGCACGTCGGATGCTTTGCATTTATTAAGGGCTGCAATATAAACATTTTTTTAACAATGCTCATCAAACAGTAAAGGAACTAATTGATTACACTTTATACGGCTTTGAAGAGCACAGGTATCTTACNGACGTTGACGAACTCTAAAACCCCATAAAAAATACGACAAATATCAAAGCCGCTTTTGCCAGAGTCATTGATTCAGTCTTATAAATGTACGTCAAATTATCGAACAATGTCTTGCAGTTGCAAAGTCCGCATCACTTATTTATACATGTCCACAATGAAATACAAAGTATTGTCGAAATAAAAATGNGAGGAAGAAAATTGGCGAGTTCCAAAAAGAAGCGTATGGTATTCACCAGCGTCATGGATGCCAATGCGACCTGAACGATCGGAGAATTGGGGACCACTTCCAATGCGACTTCGCGCATGGAAACCGCGAGAAGGTGGATCAGCACCCGAGTATTGGGTCTAAAAACGATATGGATGGATATACAATAGTGGGTGTATGTATGTATATATATTCTAATGCACCAAAAACGTGCATTAAGATAGTTATAATAATAAAAAAAATAAGGATTCGGTACTTCAGATGTGATTATCACAATTTATTCTGATTCTCTTGGAATAGACAATTTACATAAAATGGACATGAAAGACAATAAATTTTCCTACAGTACAATACATAAAAAAATTTACACTCTGCAATTATCTTGTAATTTAATATTCAGCTCATTCGGAATTTTCGTGCATTTACACTTACGCTCTATACAACAATCCTCTATTAACTGGTCAAAATTAGCACGATATGAGCCTTATCTTACCATTCAAAGCAGAGAAAATGTACCAGTTCATTTAATAAATTCTTGGTTCTTCTTTCTTCTTGGAAAATAAATTATTACATGTGCGACAGACTCGATTTCAATGAGACTTCTTGGGAAAGATACTAGCTCCTCATTGAATTACAAAGGTAAGCAATTCCCTAACCATTGAAGCCACTGCTTTTAAATGTTCGTCTCACAGAGACGTATACTCACTCCCAGATTTTCTCCTTCGAGATCGTGTACAAAATCAGCTTGTCAGAAGCACGGCCTCCTTCAAGGCGATGTCTTCGCTGCTGCACGGGGCTCCCCTCCGTCTTTTCCTGAGCTGTGCGCGACATTGACCCTGTAGATTGCCGGCTGGTTATTCCTCAGTCGCCCGTCCGATCCTCCCGTTCGTAGCTGCGAGTTCGCGGCAAGTTCTCGCGGTCAACAGCGTACTACCGTTTTCATTTTGCGTCGAGATCTTATTTCCGAATTTATGACTGCGCATTAATTGCTTCACTTGGAGCATTCAAACAATATTCCGTACTCGTTCTGATTTACGTCTATCTAGGACGTTCATTAATAAATGCAAAATACGAAACGGAAAAAATACGTTTCTCTCGGGCTACATTCGTACGTTCGGTTACACGGATCGTCCCCACCGACGATTCTCATAAGATTCAGCTACTAGAACCGTGACTGAGTAAATTCCATCTCCGAGAACCACAAGGCTCTATCTCGCGGCCTGCAGCAGAGTTAACTCGACCTTCAAAGTGACCACGAAGCGCCCTCGTACGATCAGCGGTGGAACTAACTCCACCATTCGAAAACGCGAAGCACCCTCGTACGATCAGCGGTTGAACTAACTCTACCATTCAAGGACACGAGGCGCCGTCACGCGCCGACAGACCGTACTACCACGCTAGCATCTAGCTACTTCAGGATTGATCACCAGTGGTACCATCTCGTGACGAAGAAGAGAACTTCAACGACAACCAGCTTACCCACAGTCGTGAGTCAAACGAGATAAAGGCATCATTTACAGAGCTTTCAAACGCCTGTGGTTGTCAACCTGGTGTCATTTATTGTTTACGATTCAATCACTTGTTCATACCGATCCTGCATAAATAATCTTGTCCTGTTCAACCTGTGAGTATTTATTTTGAAGAGGAAGAACATTATTGCGAAGCAATCTCTGCATTGAGATTTGTGAAGCAATAAAAAATCTTCCCCGACATGTCCAAAGATTTTTTTTGGTGGGACGTTAAGGGCTCGTCAACAACAAGGTCATTAGAGCCCAAATGTCCAAAGAGAAAATGTCAATAATTATTGCAGGGCCGGGAGGAACCTGCGGCCATACGTGCGGAGGGAGCAGGCTAGTCTCCGAGGCGGGAACACTGGCGACAATCAAATCATTTATTACTCAAAACTGAAACAAAATTAAATCCAAACATCTTTCTATTCTATCTAAAAATTCTTGTTCTGGGATCGAGACAGATCTGGTGGTCGCGAAGTTGGAGAACGTGGTCACACGCGGGTCGAGTGCCCTATGCCGGCGCGAACCGTCGCCTCCTTGCGCGCCGATCTCGTCTCGTCTCTAGCGCACCGACTTCTTCCGACTGGCGTGGGGATAAGCTCCGCCGGTCGCCGGCACGGTGCTGCTCGGCGAGACGCGCGCTTCCTCTGAGCGCGAAACACAAATCCCATAGGAATTATGGGTTTAATTCCATAGTCTTTATGGGACTAATCATAAAATTGACTCCATAGTATGTAGTCCATCGATTTCCTTTATAGGTAACGGGGGATTTAAAAAATTGGACCAAAAAATGAACCGGATTATTTATATTTGGGCAATTCTCAGCTAAAATCCGTTGATAAACTGCAGTCATAAACATTTTGCACACTCACTTCCCTCTAGGTCACGGTCTACAAGGGTGCTGGGGTTCATTCAGGCCGATTGTGGACTTAGACGTCTTCGGGAACGTCACACTAATATCAGCGGACCTGAAAGGTATGAAAGAAAAGTACGTATTCAGTTTCCAGAGTGTAAATCCACGAGTGTACTCGCACCTGCGCGCAACGTAGTATTCAAAATTTTTAAACCGCGCCATATTGCAAATGATGTTTCGGAGGAAAAACCTTAGAAGAAACTTTTTCGTAGACAATTTCATTATCCATCAAATTCAAAATGACTCTTTTTACGATAAAGTGCATCGCTGACATGATATTCTCGAAAAACGTTTTTCGAGACTTTTGACCCTGAATAAAATTTTTAGCACAAATGGAACGATGAGGACCTTTGATACTTCATTTGAAATGATGACCTTATGGTGTATACCAAATTTCATCTCTACGCGAACTTTTGCTTAGTGGAATGTCTATTTTTCCTGGACTAAAGGAGACATGACACTGATATGGAAAATACTTTTCCAAGACAAGTTCTCCAGAGGTAAAGTAGACCATACATTTCCCGAAACAAGACAGTTTCTGGATAAGGATTCTGAGGTATACGCGAGTTATAGAATCGTGAAGAACGAGGTGAAGGAAGCCAAAGACTGCGCAGGGGCAAGGCTGAGGTATTAGACAACATAGCACAAAAGTGGTGAAAGCTGGAGCAGAGGTGAGAAAGGAACTCACCAACCTGTTGAACACCTTTATGAGGATAGGACTCCAGCTGACTGGAGAAGAAATGCATCATTATCTGTATGCAGAAGAAAGAAGACTCGGTCTTATTTAAGAATTAATGGGTAGTCTGTATTTCTCATTTTTATGAAGGTTTACTTACATGTTTTCTAGGAAGGAGAGTTCCTCCTAGGAGAAACAGGTAGTGTTCAGGAGTTCCACCAGGCAAAACCAGAACTGAATCATCTCCCTATACTCAGTCGGGTCAGAAAGCAGATTTTACCTTCCTCGATTTGAAGGCTGCTTTTTACCATGGTTCTACGAAAGGCGCTTAAGGAACTAAATGAGCCAAAGAAGCTCAAGCCAAATAGTGTTTTATGCTACAGTTAAAGGAGAAGTACGACAGAAATAAAGATTCATTTTACAAGATTTCTTACACATTAAGTGTACTGAATTATATTATTTACATATTAATCATAGTGGCATAATTTAGAAATCCTGTTGTTTCTCTGATACAATTCAAAATTAACCTAAAATTGAAATTTGATACAGTCTTCAACAAAATACTTAAGGCTGCATAGAAAACAAATACAATTTTTATAGCACACTAAATTGTTTGTTATAGCAAATTCAAATACAAGATTTCAATTGTCAAATAATTAATTTTCTATAATTGTTTCCCTAAATATTTTATGTCTGTGATATCTTATAATAGATGACTGACATCTCAACCACCATGATATGCTTTGTCACCATTCTTGAATATAAACATCCCCTTCTAACAATCTACAGAGCTGTTACTTAAATTTTACAAAGATGTGGACAGTTCCATGATTTTTCTTTAATTTTTCCCTCAGTTGTCGAAGTATATAAAAATTTAAGAAAAATTAAGACATCAACAATAAATTAAAAATATTGGGGTATAGTATCACCAATATTTTAAGTTTATTGATCATGTACTAATCAATATGCTGTCAACTATCCATTAGATATCAACAAGCAATCACACAAAATACAAATCAAAATAAAAGTTAATTTATTTACATGAACAATAATTGTAACATGACTGTTACAAAATATTTAACATTTTTATACTGAATCATATAATACAAACAGTTCATTAATAATATTCTACCAGACAAGTAAGATCTACAAGGGAGAAAAAAAGGGAAAATGACACAAATTTGATGGAGAAAAGAACTTCATAGAATATTTGCCTTCCAACTCTCAAAAACTACTAAGAAAAACAAAAATGTAAATAATAAAAGACTCTCAAATAACCAGAGCGGAAGAAACAACACAAGTCAATTATAAAATGTTTAGAACACCTAGTTCACAAGAAGTTTTAAATATATAACTAATCAACGATACATTCAGTTTATCTTTTTTTAAAAAAAAAAAAAGGACTGTGTAATGGTAAATTAGTGTTAAAAATCTGTGCCGAATTAATATTATGGCATACACACAAACATTTATTTAGCACCGAGAGGACTTGGAAATTTTTGGGGTAAGTTCCAAGGTACTGTGATCTCTATTGAAAGGGTTATAAATAATATATGAAAGAATATATCTTCATTATAATGTAAGCCTTATTACATAACCTGACTACTTTGATAGCAGTTTTTACCTTTCATCGGTTTCAAATTCAGAGGAGTCTTTGACGAACAGTAAATTGCTAGAATAATTTGTCACAAAACAAACATTGTTACACCTTTTTTAATGATCACTTTCAAGCAACCAGAAACTATATTTCACAGACAGTTAAAAAATTCTAATGATCATTTAATTTCTAATGAATGTTTACTTTTATCAGAAACACCGGCCTTAAGCCCTAAACTGACTTGGCTTACAAGTACCATCAATTTCCAATCGCATTTGTTCATAATTTAAAATATTTATTGTCATTCTTGCTTACTGGTTCTTGGTTACTGTCATTCTTACTCACTTGTTGTTGGACAAAATTTTACGATCTTGTAAGTCATACTGATGGTATGTTCACATCATGGGTTGGAGGAGATCAGATCAAGTCAAATTGTGTCTATAGGACTGAAAATTCGAATTGTAAACTAGTACTATTTTTTATGTCCAACTGAAGCAAAATATTGTTTGCAATTCACCATCATATTTATCGTCTTTAATCAGGTGATGTAGATTTAGTTTATCAGGTAACAGGAATACACTATAGTAAAATCATGATTTATAAAAATTATGTTTGAAAAAAGCAAGTTTTTTGTGATCATTTATAAAAAGATCAATATTTGAAAATATATTCATCATTTGGGCAATCAAGAATTCAATTTCTGTTGTTTCTTTTTTTAGGAATTCTTCAAAGAGAAAACTTGGTAGCATAATAAGTCAATAAATCAATAAATAACACACATTAAAACTACAACTAAATTGTTAATTTTTATAACATGGTTATAGAAATATTTTCACCATTCTTAGAATTAAGACAAGACTCTTGTAGGTCAGGAAATTATCTAACAGAGTAATTAAATGGCTTCATTGAATTTATTGGTTTATAATTTTTTATATGAAGCCACTCAATACTAATTGATAAATACTTTCATTAACTTAAAGCAATAATAGTTTTCTTTCAAATACAGAAATTGTATCACCAAAACAAACCAAGAAATCTATAAATGAAATCTTTCCAGAAATTGCATCCTGTGCTCTTTATTTATCTATTCACAGCACAATATCTTTTATTCCTATAGCAAATAACAAACAATAGGAAATAAAAGACTCTAAAGTATATACACTGACAAGAATATCATTTTACTCACATCCACTTACCAATATTCCAATACTTCATAATCATTATTCATATAATTCATACAAAAATAATATGAAATGATAAAAGAAAAATATTGATAAATCATCATGTCTCTAAAATGGAAGTAGTCTTACATTGAACAAGTCAAGAAGTATACTGTATATCTCTTTTCTTCTTTTTTCAAAATACTGGAACCTTAACAATATTTTCTATTTGATCACGAGCTAAGATGTCAAATAATTAGACAGTAGTATTCTCGAACACACTCAATGCCTAATTATTACCACGCAAATACAAGCCGACTTTAGAAATGGGTAGGACTCGCTTCTGGAAAATAAGGACTCTAAAACAAAAGATTATGCACTATTATCGAAAGAACTCTATTCATGTTTCACCAGTATTGAGTCCTCCTAACTCATCATCTTCATCATCACTATTTATAGCTCGCCAAAACGCCATCACAACCTGCTCAGCACAAGCTTTACGTTGCTCACTTGGCAGGCCTTGTACCTGTTGTTTCATTGAATTCAGTTGCTCAAACAAAGATGAAAAGCCAGCAACACACCCACTGTCTCCAAGAAGATCATCTGTTACATAATTTGAAAAATATAATTAACCTTCTCTGAAAAATCTACAATTTTTTCTGAATAGTCCAAATACTAATAATATAGTTTAAAGCATGTGCAAAAACTGATCTAAAAATAAATAATAAATTTTGAATTAAATACAAATTCACTGCAAATTTTAGATCATTAACAGAATTTTAAAATAGTGTGTTAACACATGAATACTACACATTAACTCACCTATTCTCTCTTCCATTGTTTTTTTGTGATTATTGTCAATAGGTTCCAAATGAATATCTTGTAATTCTTGGCTCAACATGGCAGCTTCAACTTTATTGCTATCTTCCACAACTCCACCATTCAACATAGACTGAACAGACTTGGACAAACTATGAGGTTTTCCTAGAAATAATTCAACTTATTACAAAGAGCAAATGCTTTCTTAGTAAATAATTAAAGTATACAACATTATCCAAAAATAAACTACACCAATTAATAAAATAAATAAATATACTTAAATATAATAAAAATATCAAAGTACTAACAACTATCAAACAATTCACACATAAATAATTATTCCTTTCAAAACTCACAAAATATGTAAAGAGAATGAAGGGTAAATAGTTTTCAAAAATTGAGTGAATTTGTTAACAAAAAATCTTATTAACAGCTGATACAGTGAAAAACAAACATTTATTACGTAGTTTTAATTTCAAGTTAAAACTAAGTAATAAATAGATAAAAATATCTTCAAATAAATAAATAATGTTTTGTCATAAACGGAAGGACAATAAACTAATTTTAAATTTAAACATAACCACAACAAATATTAAAAACAATATCTTGTCATGGGTTTAAAATGAAAAATTAAAATACACTCAAAAAACAGGACACACTAACAGTGATGCCACAAAGAACAGGAGATGACTTGGATCACGAGAAATTTGACGTAAAATCATGAAGACAAATCAAATTGAGCAAAAGTAAATCAAGAATTTAAATGTATGTTGTTGAATTTTGTAGTAGTCAGAATAGGCTAATTTGTATGAAGATAGGGAAAATGTCTTAAGAAACTTGGACTGTACGGTGAAGTTTTTCTAGTACATTCACCTTGGAAAGTACTTGACAGAACATTAAATTCATGAAGATTATCCAGTAGCATCCAGGCTATGGAAGCAACTTTAAAACCCAGCACCCTTTACCATGTTACATACATCAAATCACCCCCCAAGTTTGCCTTATAAGAAAGCATTGGATAGGAAACAGTGATGAGACACTGTTGTTGATGCCCGGGAGATGCCCCCAATTGAAGCTGAGCTGAGATGAAGCCCAGAAAGAGAGTCTTGGGGTGAAACCCACTGCAAGCTTGATGGGACAAAGCTTCAAATGAGTGTCTGTGGGTAAAATCCCCAACAAATAAAGGGGGTCAATAAACAAAAGAAAATGAAAAACTAATAATATTATGTAGTGTCTAGTCCAGCGATTAGGAATGATAAAGATGATTAACACAAATGTACTGTTTTTTGACAATAAATTTATTATTATTATTATTATTATTATTATTATTATTATCATCGTCATCATCATCATCATCATCAAGAGCTAATAATAAATTTTTTCTGTGTACACTGAAGTATATTTCTGGATTTAAAATTTAAAAAATCAAAAATAAAGAAAATAGCAAGTATTGGTCCCTACTAGTTTACCTCCATGCATTTTCTTAGTCTAAAATTATATGTCAACATTCAATACAAAATGTTTTATTTTTATAACCTCATATCACCTCTTGATATACAAGAATGAGTTTAATTAGGAGTGAAAGACATAATAATTATAATAAAACATCAAGCACTTAATATTGTAAGATATTTTTAAGGGGTTTAATGTCCTCAAACTAATATAAATTAGCACTTGACTGAAAGGTATGCGCAACCAATTCTATTTACGTCTGGCACCTAATATCACATACAAATGAAAAATCACCCTGATTTTTCACCCTCATCAGAAAATAACAACAACAAAATATCAAATTGACGATTGACTTAAAAGGCGAAATTAGTTTGCAAAAATGACACATTATTGTAGATGTCTGGGAAATATGCCTGGTTGAGGTAAAGACTCTGAAGGTAAAACCCACCAGCACCTCTGGTGGAGCAAAGCCCTAAATGGGGATCTGGGAACACCAGCAAAAAAACTAAGTCAATAAAATAAAATAAAAAACAAATGAACAATAAAATGTCATTAGTAATATTATTAAAAGCTAATAAAAGCTGTTGCTACCAAACTTTTTTTCAGCTACATATGTTTTACTGTATTTTTAATTTTGACTTACTGACTTTGAAAAATTATGTTGGTTAAGGATTTTATTGATTTAACATTTTTTTAAAATGTGAAACAAAAAAGTGGCACACGTCTTGAGTGCTTGGACCAGCTAGTTTATTTATTCTCCACAGATCAGCTGCCTCACATCCCCTTGTTACAAACTGCATGACTAATTGAGCATGCAGATGCATGCTGAAAGTATTATATTCGTTTCCATGGTGATCAATATGCAATAACAGGTAAAAATCTAGTTTCGTTTGTGATTCAATAGATGGCACCATAATTTGTTATGTCTGGTTGCACTGGTGCTCTACTTGCCTCGTACTCAATATTCCACGGCTGATACGCTGGTGGGTCAGTTTAAATGATTGTTGATGATAACAAATGGATTTCGAAACAATTATTAAGATTCGTAAGTCACCAGGAGAAGAAAATATTAATGAAAACAGAGAGAAGGTGGCACATACAAGATTTTAGAAAAGAAATGTACATGAAATATTTGATAGCATTCATCATAAAATCACGGAAACAAATGACTAACGGAGATACAACTTAAAGGGAAATTAATTTTTAGATTGAAGATTTTTTAAAATACAAGTTAACATGAAAATAAAGTCATTGTTGGATTTAGGTTGGCAATATGTAATCCTTGTCATCTATATTTTGTTTTATGTACTGCATGTACTTTTTCCTGTTTCCGACTGTAATCTTTAAAACACTGGAGCTGGAAAAGAGCATGCGTCGTATTTGTGTTAATCACCGTTATCACTCCTAATCGCTGGACTAGACACTGCTATATAATTATAACACGTTATGGGTCCAGGACTAATTATTCGTAATAGTCGACAGTGTGTTTCTTTTTGTGATTATGAGGTGATGAGCCTTGGCTGTGGATGAGCACGTGTGATAGTAGTCGCCGGCAATTCAGTAATCCAAGATGAGGGAACCTGGTGCTACAGGACCCTGT
Organism: Laupala kohalensis; assembly: GCA_002313205.1. NCBI lineage: Eukaryota > Metazoa > Arthropoda > Insecta > Orthoptera > Trigonidiidae > Laupala > Laupala kohalensis. The sequence continues at coordinate 1,158,486 of NNCF01128137.1, read as the reverse complement.
AACTTCAGGATTGCAAAGCTGAAAGGGCAAGAGGACTACAAAACTTGGTGTTTCTCGATGACTAACTATTTTCAATGGCAAAGCTCTGGAGTGCTGTGTTGGGGACCGATACAGCTGATGGCACGGAGTGCAAAGAGGAATGTACTCTGGCCAATATCTGCCTCATGGTTGAGCCCCAAAGCTATCAATACATTGAGTCCAGGAAGACAGATAAAGAGGTTTGGGGATTACTCAAGAAGAAGTTTGAGACCACGGGACACTGGTGTTACGTCCACCTAGTGTGGTCTATGAACCAAGCAAGGTATCAGGATTTCTCAAGTATGGAAAGGTATATTGCCCACATAACCTCTCTAGGTCAAGAGTTGAAAAGTCTAGGAGAAGAAATTAAAGACAAGTACCTGATTGCTATGATTTTCCAAGGACTGCCAAGTGAGTTTGACAGCCTAGTCATAACACTGTGGGCTGGGGAAAATGACATGGTATTGGACACTGAGATTAGTAAACTCCTGGATGATAGTCAAAGAAGAGATCATACTAATGAATCGGGTGATTGTGCTGCTCTCTTATTGAAGAAGAAACATCCAGATAAGAAAAGTGACAAGTCTGAAATTGATGTGTTTCAAAGACGTTGTTGGCATTGTCACGAAACAGGGCACTATATCACAGACTGCCCTAAGCCGGAGTAATCGAAAACTAGAGCTGAAAAGATGATAGACAAGAAGAGTGAAGATCAGAAAAGCAAGAAAAAGAATTCTGAGAAGAGAACTTTTTTGTGTGCTTTGTCTACTCGAATGTCTGATAGTGCAATTGTAATAGATTCTGGTTCTGAGGGACACATGTCACCAGAAAAGAGATGGCTTGTGAATTGCAAAGACCGAGAACATGATCAGTCTTGTTGTTGGTAATAATGAGAAGTTGAAAGTTGCTGGTAAAGGAGATTTAAAATTTTCCTCAACTTGTTCAATTGATAAAATATCTGATGTGCTTTATGTTCCTGGTTTGAGTGTGACATTGTTATCAGTTAGTCAGTGTACTGATTGTGGCATAAATGTGTTGTTCACTTCAACAGGTTGTAAATTTTTTGATGCTGATGATTGTGATATTATGGGTTCAGTGCTAGGTACTGGAAGTAGAGTGAATGGATTGTATCACTTGGATGGTAAACCAGTAACAAAATCTAATCTTGTGAGTAACATTGAAAATTACAACCTATGGCATCAAAGGTTAGGTCATGTTGGCTGTCAGAAGTTAAAGTTTTTGAACAATCATTGTGAAGATGTCAAATTTACTGTTAGTTCAAAGACTGTGATGGATATAAGTGATGTTGTTTACTGTCCAATACTTGATCTCATGGAAGAAAATGATGTAGAGACTGTGCCGATAGAAGAAACAACTGATGAGTTTCATGATACTAAACATGGTGAATTTGAAGGGGAATAATAATGACAATATAAAAACCCTGAAACTAAAAGAAGGTACACCTTGCAAGAAAGAAAGTGAAGGGAATTTCCTGATTTAGAACTCTATGCTGCTTTGTTATATGATAATGTAGTTTTTAATGAAGACATAGAACCTGCAACAGTAAGTGAAACTTTGGCAAGTAAAGATGCTTTGCATTGGGAAAATGCTATGAAAGCTGAACTCAAGTCATATGAGGACAATAATGTATGGGATCTTGTAACAAAACCTAAAGATAAAAATGTTGAGAAGCAAATGGGTTTGCAAAATAAAGCGTAACAGTGAAGGGGAAATATTCAAACACAAAGTGAGGTTTGAGGCTGTAGGTTGTTCTCAAAAATATGGTATACATTTTTTGGATACATATGCTCCTGTTGTTAGGTATAGTACGCTGAGATAATTTTTCTCTTTATCTGTTAAACTTGATCTGAAAATCCACCAAATCTCTATAGCCTTTCTAAATGGTGAGTTAACAGAGGAGATATATATATATCTCAACCAGAGGGTTTTCCAAAAGTAGAGGGCAAAGTGTGTAAACTAAGGAAAGCTGTTTATGGTTTGAAGCATGCCAGCAAGTGTTGGTATAAGAGAGTTCATGTAATTCTGACAGAGACTGGTTTTGATCAATCAAAATATGAACCTTGTGTTTATGTGGAAGAAAGGAGAGAAACTTGTTATAATTGCATTGTATGTAGATGATTTTTTTTCTTTTCTTTAATGATGTGTGTCATGTTGGAAAATGGAATACTGTTTTGTCAAAGAATTTTTCTACTAAAGATTTAATGAAAGTCAGAGTGCTTATGCATGAGAGTGATGAGAACAAAAGATAGTGTAAAATTATACTTAATGAAATATTGTGAGAAATTAATGTCAAAGTTTGGTATGCTGGACTGTGTGAGTGTAAGATTCCCATAGAGTATGGTTTGTCGTTAACTAAGAGTAAAGATTGTGCCATATCATTAAGCAATTGGAGGGTTATTGTATTTACCATTGTGTACTAGGTCAGATATTGCATATGCTGTAAATTACTTGAGTCATGGGAAAGAGCACTGGAATGCTGTACAGAGGATTTTTAAGTATTTAAAAGGGACTATAAGTAATGGAATTGTTTACTCAAAGTATGATGATGATGATGATGATAATGGATATTGTGATGCTTCTCTTGGTAATGATCTTGAATAAAGAAAATCAGTTTTTGGATGTTTTTAATCTTTGTCAAGGAACAATTAGTCGGGAGAGTAGGAAGCAAGAGATAATTGCATTGAACTGAAGTAGAATATATTAGTATAACTCATGTCTCTAAAAAAGCAGTGTTTCTAAGGGGATTTCTGTTTGAACTTTGTGGATGATTTGGTGTTATGTTAATGTACAACGATAATAAATGCCTGAAAGTTGACTGAAAATCAGGGATTTCATGCTAAAAGCTAAACATATTGATGTTAAGTTTCATTATGTTCAGGAGCTATGTAAAAATGAGGTGATGGTATAAATCTACCACAGAAATGCCTGCAGATGTACTTACTAAAGGGTTAACTAGCCTGAATCATCTGAGATGTATTAAAGCCATGAGTGTGATTTAGATGTCAAGATTAAGGGAGTATGTTGGATTTAGGTTGGCAATATGTAATCCTTGTCATCTATATTTCATTTTATGTACTGGACGTACTGTTTCCTGTTTCCAGCTGTAATCTTTAAAATACACAAGCTGGAAAGGAGCGTGCATATCTTATTTGTGTTAACTACCTTTATCACTCTTAATTGCTGGACTCGCCACAGCTACATAATTATAACAGTCATTTCTCAAGTAGAAATAGATGGACCACTCTTTGCAAGAACTCTAATAGTTTTTAAAATTTATATGCTATTGCTTGGACACAGAAAGTAAAAATCTTAATGCAAAAAAATTCATTGACATACAACAAAAGATTTGTACCTTTCATGTGAAGATTGGGCCACAGGTGAGCATGCATAGCTTGAATAACACGCTTGATTCCAGTTGTTTCAATAAAATCTTGTTCTTCCTCCCATTCTGGATCCAACTCTGGATTTAACTCAACCAACTCAAAACCTCGTTCAACACACCACTCTTGAACTGGAAGCATTAATAAGAGGAGAAATTCTTGGTCAAGAACAATATAAATATTTCAAAATCAATTACAACTATTAATAGGCAGATGGTAGAGTAAATTGATTATAATATAGAGATATACATTTTTTCAGTGACATAACCATGAATAGCAGAGCAGAGTCATAATTCCTCTTATTGAATATACTATCCATCACTTATTGAATTCTATTCTATCCTCCAACCTCTTTTGAATCTAATGACATTCCCAATGTTCCTCCATTCAACCCAATGATGATACAGACACTTCAAAACCATATTCTGATCTTCTGTCAATCCCCTGGACTCGTTTATGTGACAGTCTATAATATCAGATTGCAGTTTGAGAGTAATTTAATTCAAAAAATCAACACCTGTTTGCTAGTTTCTTTTTCACAAATTATCACTTGGCTCTTTGGATGTCAATTTTTAAAGTGGTAATATCATGTGATTTTCTTATTGCATGTATGTTCTTCATAATCTCTTCTGTGTATTTCAACAACAGGGCATTGACAAATCAGTCAACAATAGTTGAGGACTTCCACAAGTTGTTCTGAGAGCAAACTTAAATGGAATTTGTATCAAAACTAACAATATTTTATTTGAGTAATATGCGACACCCCAGTCATATTCTTTGTGATTTTAACATAGAGATTATTCATCAACAAAGTATGGTAAAAAGAAAAGAAGTTACATATTGTGGTATTTGTGGGTATGTCATACTGCAAAACCATACAAACACAGGAGAGATGTAGACAGAAGTTTAAAAAATTTACTTTTTTTTAATAACATAATTTGATAATGTACAGTCTTGGGGAAACTGTTGAAAACATTTCAGCTCATAATTCGGGCAAGAAGTGATTTTTTAATATGAAATCCCCCACTTTATGCCTTCTGCCTTGGTTATGGCCCAGTGCACATTCATTCCATGAAAAGTCCTGTCTGTCCATGGCAAGCAATAAAATAATTATCTTCCTCTAGTGCACATTCAAGTCATCCCACTCCCAGAGCTGTCAAGATCCCAACCTGATGTATTTCACCAGCAATGCAGTTCATGTTAAATGGAATGTTGGCTTCCGAATTGCCACATATAGTATGGTTCATTTTAGACTTTATTCTTTAATGTAATTACATATCTCAAAAGCACCTGGTGCAGCCCAAATTGAGCTCATTAGTGCCTATTTGCTTTCCCTAATTGAAATAATAATTTGAATGATGTATAAGGATATCACAGGTATTCTGTTTTAATTTTTTTTAATCTATGTAAAAAATTTAAAAAAATTATACCAAACACAATGTAATTACATTACGACAATATTCACACCTACAATCAAAATTCAACATAAATTTATCTTGTCACCTTTTATATAGACAATTTTTTATTAAATAACACAACGTCTCAGCAGTTGATCACTGCCATCGTCAGGTGAATGAATTGTTAACCAAATGTTTTATATTTATCTTGATAATAAAAAGAAAAACAAATTAACTACATATAAAACAATTCCATAGAAAAATAAATAATTTGAAAAACAAACCATCAAAGTAGAAAATCAAAATAAAATACTATAAATTTTGGATAAGTTTTCAGTGTCAATTTGTAAATTCAATATGTATTTTGTAAATTTTAAGTGTAACAATTCTGGAACATTGTCCCAATCTAAATAAATTTAAACAGTGTAAGGAAATAACATTATGTTTTGGTGTGTTTATGTTACGTTGATCTTCTTTGATTCACATCTATAATTTACGTTTAGTCTGTCCAATACAGTAAATGGGACAATTTTTACAAGCAAATCTGTAAAAGACATTTTGTCTATTGCATCTTTCCCCTTAATATACAAGATTATGAGATTTTTCTTCATGGTACTTACCAACTATGTTTTCCTGGAGAAAAAATCTATATAAAATTGGGGATATTATTCTGTGGTATGGAAATACTACAAAAGTTTTACCTTTATCCGAGATTGAGAATTTTATATATTTTATGTATATTTCACATTAGTAAGGTAGTGTATTCGCCTCCTTACATATTTCATTACAAAAGTTTTTGGATAATAATTTGCTTGTAAAATTGATCTAACAAAAACAATGTAATTAAAATGGAAGCAATTATCAGGCAGCAATATTGCATTGTCAACCAAATTGCAATCTTTTGCACAAGAGGATTATCTCAAAAATAGTTTAATACTCGTTCAGAATAAGATATTTTATGATACCATTTGAACAGCAATCTATTATTTGCACACATTATTAAAATATATAAAAAAGTCAACTTTCCTTCAGTTTCTTTCTCTAATGTATGGATGATATAAATTTCAACCATGGATGATATCCATTAAAAACATTTAACATTGATTCTATTTCATCAGTTGGAATTATGCTAAAACTGTCATCAACATAACAAGCATAAAGTAAAGGAACGAAATTTAAATTATTAAGACATGAACTTTCAAGATCACGTAACACTAATTCTGACAAAAACACACTAATTGGACTACCAATCGGTGACCCCTCAACTTGATGGCATAATGTTATTAAACGTAAAATATTTAGATTCAATAATTAATTTTAACACAATGACTATTTCATCTTTTGGAATATTACAGTTTGGTTCAATTTTGCTCCATCTAGACGAATACTATTAACCGATAAATCATTAGGTAGTCTTGTACATATTTCTTCCATGTACCCTACACGTGGAGAAGATATGTGATAACTTTAGATCAAGTGAAAATGGCGACGAGCCAGGATTCGAACCCGGGACTCCTGCTTTGATCGCAGGGGTGTTAACCACTATACTAACAGGTGGTGTAGTGGTTAACAACCCTGCGATCAAAACAGGAGTCCCAGGTTCAATTCTCGGCTCGTTGCCATTATCTCCTGACCGAAAAGTTATCACATTAGGTAGACTTGATGGTTTTGATTTTCTGCTTTGATGATTTGTTTTCGAACTACATATTTTTCTATGGAATTGTCTTATTTGCATATGTAGTTAATTTGTTGTTGTTTTTTGTTACCATGTTAAATCACATTTGTTTACACACTATATGACAATAATCAACTGCTGAAACATCATTTTATTAAATAAAAACTTGTCTACATAAAAGGTGAGAAGAAAAATGTATATTAAGTTATGATTGTAGATGTGAATATTGTCATTAATGTGTCATTTTTTCACAATTAAACCATTTTTTGTAAATTCCATGGACCTCATCTCAATAATCCCACAAATAGAAGGGCATTGTCGCTACTTCCCATATATGCATGTTTTGGACACAAATTTAGAAGGTTTTGTACCTTAAATTCATAAAATAAATGGATTTCTTACTGTTTGAGTATGTTTGCAGTGTGTTTCAGTGAGTTCATTTCATTACTATTTTATTTTATCTTATCTAGGAACTTTTACTGAAATTTTTGAATCCGCCTCCGCCTTAGGGCCCTTGATCGGAATTGATGGGATGGTCCCTTGCTTGCTTCCGGAGAGTAAATTAGTTTTATTTCCTCCACGTGGTCATACGCAGTTCGTACTGTTTTTTGACAATAAATTTATTATTATTAGTATTGAATCACTTGTGTTCCTCTTCATACACCTTTTGTTGTGACAATGCCAAGGTGTTAGAAAAAGTGAGAAGTGTAAATGCTACAAATAGTGCACCAAAACTAATTACCAATGTTTCACTGAATACTGAATTCACACCATCAAGTGCTTCTAGGCGTACCTTTGTTTAAATGAGCATTTCTCAAATTCGGTAGTAACATACTTTTTCTCATCCAGTCATGAAAATTTTACTGAATTACAAGGATACAATTTTTAAAGTTTTCATTGTTTTGAAATTACATTAAAAATATAAGTACAATTTGGAAATTCATGAGTTGTGATAACTTTCGGTCAGGTGAAAATGTTGACAAGTCGGGAATAGACCCGGGATTCCTGCTATGATAGCAGGTGTGTTAACCACTACACCACCCGTTCGCCTTCCACAACTGTACACCATTTCCACCCAGACCTAAACCCCGGAAGATCTGAGACACATTCCCATACAGGAGATAAGTGAACCAGGCAGCACACTACGCTGTGTGCACTTTATTACTGGTTTCACACGTACCTACATGTTAAGGTTCGTTATACATAATTTTCTTCCGTATACCCTACACATGGAGAAGATATGTAATAATTTTCAGTCAGGTGATAACTTACAATTTGTTCACATATCTTCTTACAATTTGTTACTCCTGACAACTCAAATCACAAGTCAAAACATTGTGTAAAGCACAAAATATAATGTCATCCATAAAAAGGTTGTGAGTTTTAATTAATTTATTTATTTATTTATTCATCGATCTAGAATATATAATGAATGCTAATAGTAAAATAAAAAAACAAATCTGCGTACTATCAAAGTTGAAGTTGAATTAGAAATGTAAATAATTTGACAAGGATTTTAATTTTTCTTTCCCAGAGGATCTGTGAGTTAAGTAGAAAACTAGTTGGTGAACTCATTGAATGAATATCATTTTCTTACAGAGAGAGAACATAGAAAGAGGTTCATTAAATTTTACGTGCATCACATAGAACTTAAAACAAAACAGAAATAGCCAAAAAATGAAGAGCCGATTATTTTTATTATACTATTCTTCGTTAAAAATACATTAGTAGTAATTAAGACAAAAATATGTGCAAATATTTTAAAATTATGCCATGATAACCTAAGTTAAAAAAGAGTTAACCAACCTTTGACTCTTCCAACGCCTGTCTCTGGATTTTCATAACATCGATCACATAGAAGAATCTGAACTTCTGGTTCAAACTCCTTCAAGAAAGCCATCCAACTTTCAACAATCTCTAGACTGTCATTCTGAAAAGAGATACAAGATTATTCTTAAGTGGAACACATGATAATTTTTACACAAAACAAACTTCTGATCTATATCATGCATTGCCATAACAAACTTCTACAATAAAGGATACAATTGCAAATAATCTCACACAATACATTGCCTGCTATCTAGGAAAATTATCCATATAAAACAAAATATCTTTAACTTACCCAATATGAGACTAATATGAACTTTGGAACACAGGAAAGTGTTATTCTTAAACAATCCTTTTAATCCAGAAAACGAACAACTTTATTTACATGGGGTCATCAATAACAGAAAAAAGTATGTGTATTGTCCAGGAAGAAATGTAGTGAACGGAAAACAACCAAATGGTACCAGAGCTCCCTCTCAGTTTGCAAACCTGAATATTGGTGGAATATCATTTTAACCCTCCAATACTCAGCTATTGCTTCTTGTGAACACTGTCTCACGTGAATAAATTTTTCTATTTCTTCTAAACAATTTCTAGCAATTGTTTACATTCACATCAGTTCATATTTCAGTAATGTGGGTCACAAGGGTTCTTCAATTAAGAAAATAACTTTTGATACTGTGGGGAAAAAAACACAGGTTCTGCTCCTATGCCTTCCGCCTATAGTCAAAAACATTCATTACTTGTATTAAAAATACAATGAAAGAAGATTTTAAAAAGGAAGAAGAATTAAAAAACAAGAAGGAAAAGAGTGTCATAAGCTTCTTATATTACCTAATTACCTAACTTCAAGGGTAAATACTTATATTCATGGCAATATTCAGTTACAAAAGGAAAAAAAAATCATATCACACAATACACATATAACGACTGCTTCAGAGAGATATCTAAGATGTACTGCATAGCAACTATTAATCAAAACGGCCAAATATAAGAATATGGTCCTATCAGGGTTCGAAAAAATCATAGATGCCATATTACTACAAATATTATTGCGGTTCCAAAAATATAAGTCGTATTCTTCGCTCTTCATATTTACGGTAGTTATAAAGAAATATTGTTCCATACTATTTTCTTCACTCCGCCACCGTTTATATTAGTATGTTAGGGTATGATAATTATAATATGGCTTGCTGTCACTGTTTATGAACAATCATAAACAATTGTCGCTGTTCGGTCACAGTCGGCGATGTTAGGTTTGTTAGTCCCAGTGATTCAGTTTAAAGAAAATATGTTTAAGTGTGAAGATGGAGGCAATGGTGGAGGTAGAAGCCTTGCGGTAGGATATACGAAGAAACAGGTTAGGATAGGACCATAATGTTAAATTGTTCCTTAAAACTTTGATTTGACATTTTGTTTTCATTTATTTCCTTAAACAGGAAGAGCTCTTATGACTCAATATCAGTGCATAATATCTAATGAATCTTCCATTAACGCCTTACCAGAGATAGTAATAAAGCAACCATTAATGTTTGCCGTAATGGTTCTTGGACATTTCAAAGTTTAATACTTAGAAGGGCATTCAATGAAATTCTGCTCTAGGTCATTTGATAACTTGGGGCACAGGAAATCTTGTTCAGTATATTTTCACACAACACAAAGAGAATTCACAGATTACAAAAGAAATAATCTATCTCAACAGTCACGTAAAAAAAAGGATCATTTAAAAAATGAAAATTTTTTTACTAGGAAAGATTGTTCTTCAACTTATTTAATCTATTTAACTGCTAACAAAATCTCTAAATAAGAAGACAGCTTTTACAAAGTAATTAAGTCACTGTGTTGGTATCCAAATTAACATTCTAAGAGGTATTTGTTGTATTAAACTTCAAACAATATCAGTCAGCAGAAAGTTTTATTAAATAATAATATTACCTTGTTGCTGTCAAAATTGATGACAAGAGCTTCAACAGATAAAGCAAACTGTTCACTACCAATAGTTTTCTTCTCAACTGCACAGAGGTCAATGTCAGCCGTGTAATACTTTGTGTCAATGTGCCATGGATAAGCTTTGATACCTTCGTCAACTGGACTCGATTCTGGCAAATCATCAACACCCAAAATCACTGTAATACCAACCAGAGAAAATTCAATAGATTGTAAAAAGAATTCTTCTGCAACTTAAACAATAAAAATAATTCACAGAGAGGATCATTACTATAAATAAATTTTAATTTGATAGAGTTCGAACGTAACTGTAGTTTTACACTGTATTGTATGATTAACATCCAAGTTCATTATATGAAAACATTTCAATTAACACTGCAATGCTACTTACACTTAATGATTTTCTCAGGATGCATTTCTGTACAACTCGCAATAACTGCACAAGGTTTTGCATCCATGATTAAATATAGAAATCAACTTCAAAGCACAACCACTGGAGTTCATTCAATAAACTGAAAATAATTATGTGCTGTAGAAATTTTGACAGTCTCGTTTCAATATTCTGCGCATAAATAGATTTAAAACATTCAGTTACTTCAAACAAAAAGAAAAATATTCAATATAAAACACACAAGTGGATTGACGATGTCATGACCACATAATTTTTACATTATTTTCCTTTACTACATTACATATCAAACAAACTTGCAAAAACCATCATATCACATAATGATGTAACGTATAATACGAAGATATGCTGTACAATATACCTCAACACGGACGATTTGGATAGTTCTGGCAGTGACAGGTAATCACTGTACAGTCTGTGTAATTTAATTATGTTAGATTCAACGCAATTTCCATGTAATGCGTACTCCCGTCAACCGGGCTTCAATTTCCACAGCCAGTCCACAGCAGTCACCTGCTCAGCACCTGCTCATCGGAATTTTCGATATCTATCGATAGCTAACCATTTCTGTCGTTTAATATCGTATTTTCGCGATATCGATTTTTCCCATATGCTAATCAATAATTTCGAATGTTGGGTCAACTCTTGGCTGAATGTAGTTAACTTCGCTCGGAAACGCGAATGGAATGCAAAAGTGGAGCTGAAGTCGACTTCTGGGTTCGCGCACGCGCGTTGGGTTACTGAAATACTTTTTGTGAGGTAAACGGTCACAAAATGCTGAATAAACATTTAATTACTTGCAGTNGGGGGGGGGGGGGCTATAACCCTTTAGCCCTCCCATCACAATTGGGCCTTAACTCTCAACGGATAAAATTGACATTGATAAGAGGCATAATTTGTAAAAGAGTTGCCAGTGTAGACGCATATTAAGTATACATGATATAGGCAAACGTAATCAAATTTGAATTATATCTGCTTATTATATTTACATGCACTAGTTGAAACGACTCAACATTAGACCTATTCAATGCAGGCTTACTCTGCAATGGTTGTGTAACCGATACAGCGCAAGCGCGTTGACGGCAGCTCAACACACGACTCCCCAGCAGCCTCCTACGTTATTAATGTGTTGTGAGGAGATGGTAGGGGACGCCTTTCTTTGCGGAAAATTTACCTGCTTCACAGAGGATCGGATTAGTCAAACCGAAATTTTTGTTAATATTTTCAACACAATAAAATAACGTATTTTTTTAAAAAAATTCTGAATTCGAGGATCTGTCTCCTATAGATAATTCTCTCCTTCAAAATTAGCATTTCATCGTAGGGAAGTGCAAAGATTACTTTGCAATATTGGGGAAAACAACCCTACAATAATAATACATTTATTGTCAAAAAACAGTACAAACTGCATATGACCACGTGGAGGACAATAAACTAATTTACTCTCCGGAAGCAATCAAGGGACCATCCCATCAATTCCGATCAAGAGCCCTAAGGTAGAGGCGGATTCGAAAATTTCAGAAAAAATTCCTAGATAAGATGAAACGTTAGCTGCGAGTTATAATACTAATAGAATGTCAATATGTTTGTAATTTAACGCAAAAAATTACGTGTACAAATTATTATCGAACTATAGATTATTCTGAGTATAGTGTTTAAAAATCATACGAGTTGAAATAACACTAAATTCACGATTTATTGTTACCATAAACACGCCCCTAGACTAAGCCTAGAGAACCTATGTAAGAAATCCGCCTCTATCCGAAGGAAAACCGGAGAAAAACACTGCCAGGTTGGGACTACAGAATTTATGTACACTACCGTGCTAAAATTGAGTACACATAAAACTAAATTAATGTGAATCATAAGACAACACAATCAGACAAGAAAATAGTTTTTGAAATTGTTATAAGTTATTTAAAAAGTACTACAGCAATGGTGTGATAAAGTACAAAACGGATTTAACTTTTATTAAAATCAATAAATTATTTTACATTGTAGAAGCACTGGTGCAGGAGGTAGTTTTTAACCGCGGATTTGAAGAGATTCAATTTCATAATATATTTTATATTCTAGGACAGAGAATTACACAGAACGATTCCCAAATGATATCGTCCTTTTGACAAAGTTGTTGACAATCTAGGGCGATGAATATTATTACTATTGCGAGTATTGTGTTCGTGAACGAGACTATTTCGTATGAAGCAAAGGTTGCGCTTCAGTAATTCGGTCTTAACAAACACGACCGTTTCATAAATATAAATGCAGGGAAGTGTTAAGATATTTAATTCCTTGAATAAAGGTTTACAAGAGTTTCGGGGGTGAGATTTATAAATTATCCGAACTCTTCTGAATTCTGAAAGTCTGAATACTCTGACAGGAATTGCCCCAGAAGGTAATGCCGTTACGTAAATGGGAGTAAACGTTTGCAAAATATACGCAACGGAAAATACGTGCACTAACTACGTTAACTAATATTCGGAATGCGTAACACAATTTGCTTAATTGGGAATTAAGATTGTCAACGAGACAATTTCATTTGTGGTTGTCTTGAATATGGACACCTAAGAATTTTGTATTCGTAACAGTTTTTAATTGTGTTCCGTTTAAAGAAAGAGACACCTGGGGTAAAAATTTTCCGACACTATTGTGAAATGACTAGTCTAATATTGGCGAAAGAATTATAAAATTCGGGTGGTTGGTTATAAAGTTTTGAAAGATAATATAAACGGCGTTTGTTTTTTGAAGAAATACTTATCCTTTGGGTGATCCATCTATTGTTTTTCTTTGTGTTAATTAACTTGCGTTTTATGGGAAAGCTAGTGTTGGAATATTTTAGGAGTATTGAGATAAATACATTGAATTTGTCGTCCGTGTTTTGGCAATTGTGAACATCTTTCCATGTTTCTTCATGAAAATAATTTATAAATCTCCAAATGACTCTCCAAATCGAAACTACATAGAGCATAATTTTTTGATCAAAATTGTTTGATAGACATATATGAAGATTATGCAAATTCTCCAACTTCGAATAAACTATCTCAGAAATTTTTGACGAACCCAGTGTAGGAACCATTCCTACATATACAGAAACTTCCCACATATATATGAAACTTCCCCCATGTTGTTAAATGGTTTCCATGATGACATCACTCTTTGTACAAGAGAGTCTCAACATACGACGCCAAAGAATCCTAACATTATAAATAACGGAAGACTCCTTGATACACACGCGTGCCGCGTGCAGCCAGGACGCCCTTCGTTTATCTCTCAATAAACGAACCTCAACGTAGTGTTACGACCCCTACCCTAGCAACAAACTTTGATTACTTGAGTACGCTGGGAACCGTGGTCGAAGTAGCATCGTCACCCGATAACCTAAAACAGGACCCCAGCTGATTACGCTGAAAAACCCTTGAACAGAGCACGTCGATATCCGATTACCTCTACAAGAAGCCCAGCTCCGCGAAATAACTCCAAGTTATGATTACGCTGACGATTTTCCTCGAGGTCACGTCGCAACCTCTAACGAGAAGCCCAGCTCCACTGAAACATCCTATGTCCAAGAACCTGGATCATCGACACGCAGAATTCGTCGGTCGTGGGACTCACTCTACGATCCCAAGACACAGCACGACACCTTCGACCACTGACTCACCTGAAATCAGTCGTGAGTTACACGAACAATTTCGCACTGAACTTTCTACGCCTGTTTTCGCCTTCTGGTGTCGTTCATTGTTCTACATTACGACGATAGAATAAACCTAATTGAATCTACCTTTGAGTATTTATTTTGGAGAGGAGGAAATCTTACTGCGAAGCAAGTCTACATGCTGAGCCTTGCGAAGCAACCAGAGATCTTCCCTGACAAAATAAATAATTTATTTATTGCTTGGTAAGGGTGTCCAAGGTTTGAAGAATATATTGTATTACTGGATCTGCGGTCGCTGTCGTATTTACATGAGCAGCTGCGACGGTTTCTGTAGTGATTACTGCGTCAAGAGTGCTCGTTGTATCAGCGATTTCAACAGGTTTGTCCGGTGTAACGTGAATATCTTCCACGGTATTAGAAGTGGGGAGTATTGCATTAATTTTGTCGGCGAGATCCGCTTGTTCTGACAGGCTGTGTTTTGCGTATCCCGATGTCAAAATATCTCGAATTGTAGCAGGTAGAGTTTTTAGCCATATTTCTGCCAAAGACGAGTTATCTTGCAGGTCGTTTCCGGCGAGATTCTGGAGACGGTGAAGAAATTCTGACGGAGTGCGATCACCGATGGTCTCAGCAGATAGGATATCGTTGATTGTAGTTTGCGAGTTGGTGCACCGATTAATCAAGAATTGTTTAAGACGTTCATACGACCTGTTGTCGTCTGGTGTCAGTAATTCCGGGTCAATGACATTAATTACAGATTGCAAGTGTGGAATAATAGTCGCGTACTTGACAAACGGGGAGCTAATTTCTCGCACGGTGAATTGTGCTTCCGCGTACGCGAACCACTTTTTCGGGTGATCCCGCCAAAAGTTAGGAAGGGGTATTCTCGCGGTCGAGTCCGGCGAAAAAGTGGTGAAAGATTGTACGTTTTCATTAGACATAGTGAAATGGTAGCAAATTTACTGGTCTGAATTGAAAATAACTAGTGACATACTACAAAGCAAAGCAAAACTATGTTACACAATACAAATTAACTGAAAATGAAAATCACATTGATTAAAAAACAAGACATGTAATATATATACTAAGTGAGCGCGAAACATTGTTAGACTAGGAATTCGATTCCAATGGAGCAACATTTTTCGCGAAATCACGACTTGGGCTGAACAATTCGATTGCAAGTTTAGTGAGTAAATTATGGCAAAAATTACGTTAAGTAAGATGGTGTCATTGTAGAATAGGTCTCACGACCGACGAATTCTGGTTGTCGTTAATCCAGGTTCTTGGACATAGGTTGTTTCAGCGGAGCTGGGCATCTCGTTACAGGTCGCGACGTGACCTCGAGGAAAATCGTCAGCGTAATCATAACTTGGAGTTATTTCGCGGAGCTGGGCTTCTTGTAGAGGTAATCGGATATCGACGTGCTCTGTTCAAGGGTTTTTCAGCGTAATCAGCTGGGGTCCTGTTTTAGGTTATCGGGTGACGATGCTACTTCGACCACGGTTCCCAGCGTACTCAAGTAATCAAAGTTTGTTGCTAGGGTAGGGGTCGTAACACTACGTTGAGGTTCGTTTATTGAGAGATAAACGAAGGGCGTCCTGGCTGCACGCGGCACGCGTGTGTATCAAGGAGTCTTCCGTTATTTATAATGTTAGGATTCTTTGGCGTCGTATGTTGAGACTCTCTTGTACAAAGAGTGATGTCATCATGGAAACCATTTAACAACATGGGGGAAGTTTCATATATATGTGGGAAGTTTCTGTATATGTAGGAATGGTTCCTATACCAGGTTCCTGTAACATCAGAACCAGAGCAGTCTATCGATTTGTGAAATATTAACATTTTCAAGCATTTTGCTAGCCGGAAATTCTTAAGGAGATTAAGGGTCGGGCCAGTCGCCGCCAAATAAGGAAAAGTAACCGCCACTAAGCCTTCCCGTTCATTTTTTTGTGTAGGTGCTGAACCGTTTTCATGTACTTCTGAAAATTGAGTAGGAATGCCCTCAGAAGAATGTTGCAGAAGCGTGTGGCCATTGTGAATGGAATATTTCCACCGGAGTCAAAAATAATGTTCATTCCGAGAAGGACGCTGGTATATCGGTAAAGACGCGGTTTTTCAGAAGCTGAGGGGTGACCAAGATGATGTAGAGTGCTCAGTACGGTAGCGAAGGTGTAGTCATGTGACCTCCTCTTCCGTATATATTGGGAGGATTGAAGATCCTCAGGGACTTTCAGACTTTTCTGCGGAAATGTTAGGAAGTACCCAGGTTAATTGAGATGTGACCTGGTTAGTATTGGTCGTCAGACCACTGAGAATTGCTGCGGTAATTCAATTACATTGCTATTAGACGCGAATGACGTACCTTGGAACAGTTAGTTATTTCGGGATAGCAACTTGTAAATTTTTGAGATTCGGATGATCTGGGTAGATATCCGAATTAATTAATAACACCAGTATTTATATCTCTGTGTAATTGTTGCTTTCAGATAGCAATAACCCTGTAATAACAAATTCAAACTTGTATTTATGATTTGAGTGTTCGTTCAAATTTGTAAATACGCAGATTTCAATTTAACTTGTATTAAAGGAATATTTTATTGTTATTACACGTGTGTTTGATTGCTTGGGAAACCAAACTTGTGGCAGCGAACTCTACCATAAAGGTTATGGTTTATGGTTGAATTCCGCTTCTACCCAAAAAATACCCACATCGCATCTGGGCTTGTGGTGTGGTGTAACAGTTCCAGACACGAATCCCTCGCTCTACCAGGGCCTCTGTAAATCACGCAACGTAAACAGAAAGATCAGCTTACAATCAGTTCCCATTCCGGAGACGTACTTCTCAACGGGGTCAATACTTCCTTCATACGGACGTGTTGGCATAACTTTTACGCTTTGAGTCATGCTGTGCAGAGATCTGGACCGCTGAATAAGCAGACGCGAGCGTGGATACGGGTTTGTACAATTTTGTCTCATGAAGATCGAGAGAAACATCGCCTTCGCGTGAACGATCTAGTGACAACAGACACCTGCCTCTCTTTCTTGCAATGGTAAGATTACTCAACAGACGGCCGATTTAGAAAACAGTATTGCTCTGAAGATTCATTGCTTCAAGGTGATCAAGGTCGGAGCTTAATTTTGTATCTCGTCTGTTTTTCCCATGTCCGCCGTTCGGGAACCTGTGTGTTTTTGTATTGGTACTTTACCCGATTTGCGAGGAATTAATCGATTTTACTGCGTTGACAATAGTTTTTGCGTTTCTCGTGAGTCATAAAATCTTAAATATGACAAGTGGATATAACTTTGCCATAAAAATATTTAAAATTGAAAAATTTTTGTATTAATCAATATATCTTAAGTGATGTGCAACGGTTGTGGATCTTCTAAGCCATAGTCTGATAAAGCGTCAAGCACTGGTCAAGCGTTGCAGCGTGCGGTTTAAAGTAAGAAGAGATGTGAAAGAAAAACTGTTGTTTCTCAAATTGTTCGTTGGTATTGAGTTCATTAATACAATTTTTTTCACGAACATTTTCAGTAACGCACACCTATACTCGTTACAAATTATGCAACAATTTTCTTGCGTAATTTCATGGACTACGTTTCTTAAAATCGAATGACAAATCTGCTAATTGCCTCATCCTCTTGCATTATATATCGTACAAGTGAAATAGTGGACATGTATCTAAGGTGCTTATCCAGTAAATAAGTTAGATGAAACGTAAGAAACCTTGAAAACTTAGATTAGCGCATATGCATCTGAATATATATGGAATCTAAGTATGGTTCTTTGAAAATTTAAAAATTCGAACTCTATTCTTCTACTCCCTAATTTTTAGTTGCTGAAATATTAATTAAAACCTAACTATGTATTGTAATCTCATTTAAATTTATCCTTTATCAGTAAAATGGTTATACGCGATTAACATTCTTTTTACTTTGTCATATACGTGGTCTAGAGACAGTATTGTACGCAAGAAAAAAATTGCGAGATTTTGACGGAAATATTCGTTTTTAGTGTCACTGATACCGAAAGTTTTTTACACGACGTGTGTAATACCGTATAACCTGTAAAATATAGGAAGGCTATTGGCTACCTCCCTCACTGACACCATATCTTCGTTCCCAAGCGCCTTGACCCAGAGTTCCTCTCCCAGACACGCAACATTTCGCTCAAACCAACATCCTTATCCTTTGCGGTCGGAATGATTCACCTACTGGATATTTCTTAGTGCTAACTATTTTTTAGCGTGCATGTAAAATACAAAAAAATTCTGCACATAATTTCAAGAAAAATGGTACCAAACAATAGCCATTTTCAAGCAATCACTTTCTTCACCAATTTTGGGAACTGGTGGGGAAGAATATTATTTAATGAAATGCGCGGAAGCGCTCAGGATCTTATTTTATCGTATCTTACCAACTTATCTTTCTAGCATTGACCAGTTAATCAGAGCATAATAGTAGATCAGATCACTCTGACTACCACGTCGAGATGATGATCAAGGTTGTCATTACGAAGTTCGCTCGAGCATCCTAATTACGAGTTGCGAGTCAGTTATATCATTAATGGTGACCTCGGCTTCTCATAAAATGATCAACGGATCATTGAGTCATTAAATGGCTCTGGTCTTCGGAGGATTCTCGTAATGCGTGTTCAACTCGAGTCACGGAATTTCGTTAAATAGTCAAAATGGCTAAAAACTTTAATTAGGCCGCGAATACCTTCGAGTCGACTGGTATCAACATTAAATGATTTTCGAGGGACAGCGCTAGGGCCCACTGGCCTTCGGCATCTACCAGCAGCTGTAGGAAGGGGTAGCAGAGGCAACGAGAAGGTTATGGGTCATAGCTCCGGGAAGAACCTGGCACGTCCACGAGGTTTAGCGGCTGGCAGTCCATCTCTAATTGTCATTTAGAGTAAGGTAATTCGGCATGATTGGCTGCGCTCAGTACTTGGCATTAGCGACAAGTGAATCACCAGAACACAATTAAGCGTGTGCTTCGTTACCCGGAACTTTTGATAGAATGCGTTATGTAATTGACAATCATGAGAGACAACCTAGCTTTGTTTTGTAAATTAATAAGTGTCCAGTAATTTAGAATGAAGACAAATATGTTGGGACTAATATTATACCAGCATTTCATTGTTACAAGAAACAGATTTCTGAAATGTTATTTTCGGGGGAGTGTTTGGGGTAAATATGTGCACGAAAAGTGTAGAAGCTGTTTTAAGTGATGTACGTAGTTAGTTATTAAAATCTATTTTAACGAAGCTGTGGCTTTTCTTAATACCTTAATTTGTGTAATTTATGTTTATAAAAGTGCAGAACCCAGCCCCTCTTAAATCAGTCCATGAATTTAATTGGAACTTCTAGTAAACGCTGAGTGACTAGGTAGGTTATGGTTACCACTACACCATCTAAATTCAAATTGTTATAATTGGCTTGCCTAACGTGGGGCCTGTCATATTTTATTCGAAGCTATTTATTTCATAATGCAGTAATTTATTCATTTTATTCTTTTGGTCAATTATTGTTGGTTACCCACTACTCCATTCAAATTGTGTCATTTTTTGACATTACTTTGGAAAGGAGAACAGAGGAATGTCTGCATCTTGTTTCTCTTTGTATCGTCAATCTTCCACTCACACGACCTCTGCGCACTTGTAACTTTACATCCGGTGACGCTGCATTATTTTGCTGCGTAAGCTTACGTATCAAATGTGTCCACTGCTCCTTTTACCGAATTAGCTTGTTAATTGGCGCATGCTTCGTGTCATATTTAATGTTTGTGTACATTATTTGATGCGTGAGGATGCTATTTTATATTATTGCTTATCGTTTTAAGAATTAACTTGACTAAGTATTTTTCGTTTTGAAAGTAATGTTTGATAAATATTTTTGTCCATTTTTTATTACATTTTTAATTCGAGGCTTTATAGCAGTTTCAATCGTTAAAATTAGTATTATTGTTAAAAATATATTTTAACACAATTCCTTGACGAGATAGATAAGGAGAGTTACGAAATAACAGGAAGTAAATAAAACAAACAGCATCACCTATTTAACCGTAATAATTAATAGATACGATTAGTAATTATTAATATAATTTTGAAATTTCAAATTTGCAAAAAAATTAACTCTTTCGTTCCTAATTAAATTATATAAGAATATTTATGGTCTTCTGACTTTGTTTTAGCATTAATAGTATCCTATTTATCTTTACATTTATTAATAAATATATATTTTGAAATAATAAACATATATCTTGCTGATCTTATATCCCAGAAAAACGAAAAAACAAAATTTGCGTATTTGAGACTTTTATATAAATGCTAGTAAAATATTTATTTAATAAACTTCTTAAATTGGTTAAAATGAAGACAATTATAATATAAAGTAACAAGTAAAAATCATCTCTCTCCTAAGAGAATGCTTTAATGCCTCTATCTAGTCCAGGCTGAGTAACATATGAGAAAGTATATACAATGGTTTTTAAATGTATTAACACCATGATATATTACATGGTATGGTTCATTAATTGAAACGAACTAATAGAAATATTCTCGGTTCTTAAAGTAATTACTGTTAAATCAAATAACTAAAATACAATTTTCAATATTTCACTTTTTAAAGAGAGGGGAATGTTTGGTGCAGTATCCTGATTGCCTCAATCATCAAGGGTGGTCTGTACCATTAACGTGTGAAGGCGGGTGAGTTCGGCTAGTTTAATAATACTTATTTTACTGTGTTATAAGCCCATCCTCTAATCATCTCTAATGAGGGATGTTCACCATCATCGTCACAATCACTTTCCTGAGTGACCGCGAGAAAATGATTTACTTATTGCTTCAAACTTATTTCAACAAATTTCGTGTTTTATAACATCACATTTTTTCATACTCTGTGATCAAATCACGGACGTCGGCTCGCGGGCAATTTTTAATGAAGCAGAAAAACTTTATTCATCAAATTAAGTTATCTTATGGTTTTAAAAGTTGGATCCCCTATCTAGAAACAGACTTGTCTGCAAATTTTAACATTTTAATAGATTTTTACTGCCTTTGAAATACACTGCGCGTCAAAATTAGCGGCATAGTAACTTCATCGCTTCATAACGTCTACGCTTGGAATGTATCGTAGCGAAATTTGGGGTGAGGAATTCGTATGCGTTATATCTTTTAGTATCTGCGTCACCTCGTTCACGCTGAGACACCCTATTATTATAAAAAACAAAACAAAACTACTAACTTGAAGCTATTAACTTTACACAACGAGCAATTCCCTAACTCATTCACGTAAATCATTCTCTCGCGGTCACTTAGGAAAGTGATTGGAACGATGATGGTGGACACCCCTTCATTAGAGACAATTAGAGGATGGAATTGTAACACAGTAAAAATCCATTGAAGTAGGTTGACAATTTGATGGTATTAAATATCAATGTCATTGTGCGTCCAAAATTGCTGCGCCACGGTCTAGAGAATCACGGAAACACTTATGTGAAACATGGAAGTTTGGCAATCGCTAGTGACACTTTAATTATATTTATGACCAAATAAATAAATACGTTAGGTAATTAGTCATATTATTTTACCAATAAATACCAAATTGTATAGAAATTGAGGTTGATTTAATTGAACCAACCGTTCAATTAAATTTTTTTGTTTCGGGATATTGTGTAATCCTTGAAAATCAACAGAACCTGTCACAGTTACCTTACGTACTGAATATTTATAATTATTATAAACTGCTATAAGAAATAATGAAAATCAGCAATTTGCCTAGTTGCCAAAATTTTTAGTTCTAGGTAATTTTTACCTGTTTTCTTACTTCTATGTAAGTATACTGATTAATTTATAATGACCGTGCACCCGTCTGCCTCCATGAACCAGCACTGTCATTTTACGTTCAAAGTAGAAGCATCACACTATGAAATAGCATTAAGTTTGTATCTTGTGTATAGAAATTCAATGGTATTAGTAATGCGTAGGGTTGCCATCCGACCGGATTTGTCCTAGTCTGAAGGGCGTCCGGCCGAGTATTTCTTCCCCGCGTTTTCGAAAAAATCATGCGTCAAGATTGTCGAAATCGTCTAGTGTCGCCGGTTATTCACCGAATGTTGGTTTTAATGTTTTGCTAGTGCAATAGATTTGATATAGTTGACCTTTGATTTTGTTGCCCATATACATTTTGCTTCAATAAATGTTTCTTTGTAAGCACCTACCTTATTTAATTAATAAACAAACAAACATGCCACGTTATGTTATCATTGAACTTTTATTACTGCGTACGGTGATAATTATTTTCACGTGTAAGAATAACACGTCATTGGTCAATGATCAGATCGTTGTAACATCACTGTAAATTGGTCTTGCAGTCTCAGCGTCTACCGCAATTCGGGAAACAGGACGAATTTTGTGACGTAATGCTGCGTACACTTATCCTGTTTCCTACTGTGGTTTTACAATTAACTGAAACTCAACCGTCCCTTCAACAGTTCGAAGTATAAGCCCAGAGTAGGGCAATTTGCATTCAGTTTTTCTTTCTCAGGGAGCAATTTTTCCCAATGGGCACAAATCACCTTCCTCCATAACTAACCACCGCGATAATGCAAGTCCCTCATTGATCTTAACGGTTGTTTGAGTTTTTACGTATTCAGTTCAACATGCTTTGTGAACATCTTCATATATCAGAAGCCTTTGGGCGACTGGCGCTAATTTTCGTATCAAAACCATGGTTAACTAAGATAAAAAATTAGTTTACTTGAGAAATTTGACATTTACAACAAATGAACACAATTGAGCATTTAAATTAAAGGCTATTGCACTAATATATGCAAGAATGTAAAATAGCAATTTTTTATTATTTCATGAGCCACATCTTCATATAATAATTCATGGGCTCAAGTTTTGCTTTCTAAAATGACCATTATACTTACATGGCTCCCTATTATTCAGTTTCACTTAAAAAATACATGTACCCATGCATTAAAACCCAAATAAGAACCTATCAGTATGAGCTTAATAGTACAAGCAAAGTAAAAGTTAAAGCACCAAACTTCAAGCCCAATGGAAAGTAATGGGATTAGCAATCTCATAGAAACAACTCCCCACTTACCTACTACTAGATTTTTAACCTTGACACAATTTCATGACTAGTAGCATTCCTCTTAGCAGCATTTCACAGTAAGCTTTAATTGAAATACCAGTTACAAAATTATCACAAAATCAAGTAGTAATTTTACACTTCCAAGTTTGTCCATTGAGTCATCACTCTTCCACAATCTCTTCTCACATCTCATTAAAAGTATTCTCACATCAAGTTAGCAATTAAAAAATTATATATTTTGGGTAAACTGGTGATCAAATACAACAAATTTCANAACAAATTTGACACAATTTTAAAGAAATTATATTACAAGGTCTGACTAATTGTAAAATAATTTGAAGACTTTCTACCATTTTCCATCTGTATCAATGCAGTCTTCTCAATTACATTTTTAGATTTCAGTCAAATTCTGGATCAGCAAAATACACAGATCAAATGATATGAAAAAGTCTGCAAAAACTTCAAATGGGTAATTAATACAAAAGTATCATTTAACAGAGTGGAATTTATTTTCAGAATCGAATTTACATTAAAATAACCTCATGATTCCTTGCATAGGCGATTTTTTTTACAAAAGTTCCCTGCCGGAATGGACATACAGAATGAGCTTAGCTGCATCACAGATGAACTAGATGTCTCTACAATAGTGCCTGCCTATTTGAAGATTTTCCTTCTCACCTCTATGGAATGATATACACTGCTGGAATGTCTTAGTGGAAATTTAAATTCTAACCAATTAATGCTTTTAGCTCATCATACAGCACCAACACTAAAGCACCACCAGTGCCTCTAAGAACATTAGAGAAGGCACCCTTGAAGAATGCTCCACCGCCTTCATGTTTTGCGATCTTCGTCCAGCAATCAATGGTGTTCTTGTACATAATATCAGCCCCCTTACGGCCAGACTGCATCATCATTCGCCGTCTAACAGTATCGAAGGGATACGACACAATTCCAGACATAGTTGTTACAGCCTGAAATATCAAAAATATTAGAATTTTTCTTTTTGGAATAAATCTCTTAAGTGTACAGAACTTATCATTCAAACCACATAATTACCTGTGCGATAGCAAAAGATACAATGAAAGGAGTGTTCTTAGGATCTGGCAACATCCCCTTGGCTGTATCGTAACAACCAAAGTATGCAGCACGATAAATTATAATACCCTGCACAGAGACACCAAAGCCACGGTACAAGCCAACAAGTCCATCAGACCTGAAGGTTTTGGCAAGGCAATTAGCTAAGCCAGAGAATTCTCTTTCACCAGCACCTTTGCCAACATCAGCAGCCAACCTAGAAAATGAAAATTAAGTACTATTCCAAAATTCAATTAAATTTTAGAAAAGTAAGAAGCACAATGAACAGACATTGTAACTATTAGCATTCATCAAGAGCAGCAATGCAACAGCATACATTTTAAACTATTGCTCTCAACATTTTGTGCGTTTCAGAAATACCTCACATACTCCAGACCGTGGGAGTTTGGTTGCTAGGGAAAATTTAGGTGTCAATCTCATTCCCAATTCCTTCCAACAAATCAGATCAGGAACAATTCATTACAATATTCAAGTTTACTTTTTTTAAATAAAGAAATATACTAATTAATTTTTCCAGTTGGAAATAATGTCAACGAGAATCAAAATATAGTTACAAATAAATATAACCTATTGGTTAACTTATCAGGCAACATTTTGCCAATCCCCATACCATGCTGGCCCCATTGATCAATAGTTTATAGAAAATGGCTCATAGGCAAAGATATGTTTGACAGTGCTGATATGGACCAAACTAGCAAGCATTTTTAGATCACTCTTGAAACTAATTCACTGTCATTCTAAAACATCATGAATATCTCTTATCAAACTACATTATTACACAACTCAAATCAGTCCTTTTCCTTATAGTATTGAATTAGATAGCATGCATAAAGTTGGTCCAAAAAATATTTCATGGAAAACTTTTATACTTCAGTTTTTAATGTTCGTTAATTATATTAAATACTTTAATTTGAAGAGTTACTCCCTTGCCTTAAAAGTAATATAGAAGCACCACATTTCCCAATAGATCATCATACATAATACAGCATCAACTATTTTAACCTAATAGAACTATTCCCACAACTGACATTAACATGTTACAGTATATCAGAAAAAAATTGTTAAAGATAGGAAGATATGCACAATATCTTAGATTTGTAATGTTCATGATCATTAATATGCAAGTAAACTAGGGTGAAAAGATACGCTAGGATTACTACAAGAACTATCACTTCATAACCAGTTAACAAAATTAACACTTAGTAACAAAATTACCTGGTTCGAGCAAAATCAAGGGGATACACGAAACACAAAGATGTAGCTCCTGCAGCACCACCAGATGCAAGGTTCCCAACGAAGTAGCGCCAAAATTGCGTCTTTTTATCCACACCTCCCAAGAAAACCTGCTTGTACTTGTCCTTAAATGCAAAATTTAAAGCTTGGGTAGGGAAATATCTGATAACATTGGCAAGGTTACCACGCCAAAAACTCAAAAACCCTTGCTCTCTGGGAATGCGAACGAAGCAATCAACCATTCCTGCAAAAGATTAGTAGTGTTAGCATGTTGCAAATTTACAACTGTGCAAATCGCAATCGGGGCAGCCATTAGGTTGTCCGCATGATACAGGTGGTGAGCAAATCTGGGTCACAGGCAAGTTTTCAACTTCACTCACAAGCAAACAATAGAATTAATTTCAATGCAGACATATCTACAACAAAACTGGTTCAGCTAAGAAAATCAACACAGAACATAAAAATTATCCCTGAAATGGGTCAAAATGGCTACGTAACAACCTCACCTTTATACTGCTGTTCTTTGGCGATTTGTTTGGATGCATGTTGCACCTGCAAAAGTAATTTCACTCGTTCAATCGGCGCAACACTAGTTTTAGAGACGGCAGCGGCTATTCCACCGGCCAGAAAATCTTTCATAAAAGACGTAGGATCGAACGCCATGATGAACGACTTCACTTCACGGCCGGCGAAGGAAGAGAGGGCAGTAGCGCATTGCTTTAAGCATTCGCTACTTACTCGTGATCATGACGTCACACAACGGACCAATGAGGTTCTTGCTATCGATTAGGTTACTGATACTGCTATCGTCAAAACAATTTCTTTCTCTGGATCTGAATTTTGATGGTCGTGCGATACGGTAAGAATATCATGACAGCATTTTTGCAAACCAAAGTTTCTTTCCATTCATCAAAATATAATTTCAGAGGAGCAATTCCACTTTTCGTACATTTTACGCCTTAAGAAATTTCCGGGCGGTAGTTTTGAAACTCTAAAAAATCTTCGTTCTCTGTGCATAAGGTTTATTTGAGTTAAGTTCTCAGAATTCTGGCATTTTTAATATATTTTGATTTTAATAAACTATAATGATCATCCTTACAAAAACTTAAACAAAAATAATTCACACACTTTTATTTACTAATATCATTTTAAGCGAATACATATATGACGTCACTGACAAAAACAATTAAGTCAAAGAAAAAAGGTTAAGATTTACACTCATTAAAGTTTCGCATGCAACGATAAAATATTGTGAACATTTCAAGACGTAACATATCTTCAAATTATATTTTTTTCAAAATCCACTAGACCTTGTTAAATATCCACAGCAAGAACACTAAAACATTTTATATGTATAGTTCTTGTGTCAAATGCGAATATCCGCGCTTTTGTGCATGTTTTGATTGGTTTGACAAATCATTTTGCACTATCTGTTTTTGTCACTTTTAAAGGGTACTAATAAATATTATGTAAACTAATAAACGTAAAAAGAATTTCATAAAATACAATCGAAGAGATCAACGGAAAACTAATGAAATTTCGTGGTATGCAACCGCAATGAGAATTATTGGATCGGATTTATGATAATCTTAACTATTTCTACGAAATAATTGGGTAAGATTATTTTTCATCGTATGAACCAATGGAATTGATTAAAACATGTTACTAAATTGTTCAAAATATGTCATCGACAACATTTGAATTCATACGACTAAACTTTGGAAACAGACACATAAGTGAGTATAGTCGAAATAAAGTGAACCTAAGAAAATAATTGTAAAAAAATGTGTCAACTTTGACGAAGAATAAATTACAAAACGGGTTCACAATATTACGGCCTTCGACTTTGAAACGTTATTTGTTGAGGAAACCTAACTCCCTCTCCTTCATACATATTCACGACTCAGTCATCAATGTAAAACAAAAAATGTCAACACTAATTACATAACTTCATTGGATGGAAGAAAACATAAATTCTTATTTACGACATTTTCTAGCAAATACTCTCACTGAAATAATTCCCAATAATAACTTTTTCGTTTTCATTCTAAATATCTTAAATAGCCAGATTTCCTCCAAGAAAATTCTTCAGAAAATATGAAGGAAATATAGTTCAAATATTTTGTTAATTGAAATTATTACATTTCGTTAAAGGCAATTTAAAAAACTTATTTAAATTAACTAAGCCATCATATGAGGAAATAACCCTTAGAAATTGCAATTGCATGTCATTCTTTTTTCTCTTTTTCATTTATTTGTTTTAGAGGGATCCTGTCTTAGTTAATTATACTAACTCTTATGGGCGTGTATTGAAAAATAGTTCTGATCCCAGCCATTATACTTTTCAGGTATAAGGCTTGTGTCTCCACAAAATGGAATATAACCTAAGTCTTCTGAGTTATTACATTAATATATTGGTTTTCACTGCAGTTTTTAGCTCATCTTTGCTTCTCCACAAATGCCCAATGATACGCATTATTAATAGAAAATTAAGGGTGAGTTTGACATAAAAAGTTATAGTGGTGATATTTTACCGGAATAACAGAATCGAGTATTTGTATCTCATTCCAGAGGACCCAAATAAATTTAAATCAATTCAGTGAAGACAAATATTTGCTCAAATAAAAAAAAGATAACATTTTAGCGTGACATTCAACCCGGATCGAGCACTGCATGTGAACATGTTTTCCATATTGATCGTCCTATTCTCTGTAAAGATCGATGTTTTTACCCACAGTATTTCTCTTCGGTTCCTTTAAGAAGGCGTTAAGTCAAACACTTTCGTAGAACTTTATTTTTTGGGGGAAATACATATGGTAGTTTATTTTTAGCTACTTTTAAGTATGAATGAATGAAGAGCTCCGAATCTGGGTTCACGTCTATCAGTCAACATGCTCGAATATTATATGTACGTGAATATTGTAACGACAGGCCAATGAAAGTCAAAGTAGTCGGTATAAACGGATTATCAATTAAAAAGATAAGAAGCAGCTGAATGTTAGACTCGCATATTACATTGACTCGAGTTATCTGTGCATCAGACATTTTCTACAAAATCCAAAGACTTCCAAATCCAGGGGTGCCACACATATATTCAAAGAGGGACGCACAGAAGATTAAATTCAGTTTAAAGAGAATTGTTTATTTTTTACTCTTACTTATCAATGTATAGTTATATATTATAATACAAACAAAAATATTTTTATTTCGAAGGGCATTAAAAATTGGAAATAAAATCTCCATTAGACCCCAAAAACTCGTGATATTGGATTTCAAGCTGCTTATCAAGATATCTATGAAGATAAAGAAAGCGAGACAATGCACCTGCGTAAGGAAATTATAGCTCGAATAAGTTACGAATGATGTTTTTGAACCAATTTATAGATATTGCATTGAATAGTCTACTTTGAACACACCTTTTTTTATCAGCAAAAAATATATGTATATATATTTATCGTCATTTTAGAGTTGAGATAACGATTTTACCCGAATCCATCAGTTAACATATCGAAGCACCCATTGCTAAAGATGAATTGCGTGCGATACTCTAAGACGATAAGACTGCGAAGATAAGAGTAGCAACCTTTACACAATCCGTCTTCACCTTTAGACAAGCTATCATTCGTACCTTCCATTCTTCAAGGACTTGAAGATAGTTCGTGCAACGTCATGTAACCATCAAAATCTCGTGATCTAATATTTTAACTATTACAACACCTTTTCTGTGCTTACAAGTGAGAGCAGATCAGGCACGTTGACTGGTGGGAGGGTAGGGGTGCGTATACCTGCTCCCCCCCCCTAACTCTCTCGAAATTTTATATTTCTCCTGTTCACAACATTTTAAAGCTGTGACATTAACGAACAAGGGACAAATAACATCAATTAATTTTGACGAGAAGACTGTCATTTTTTTCTCATTTCTATCGTTCTTCTGAGGTATTACGCTAATATTTGACTACTAAATTAACATGTACGTGAAATATTAAATTATTTATCCGGTTTATTTCCAGGTTTAGAAATTTC
This sequence comes from Laupala kohalensis, assembly GCA_002313205.1. Classification (NCBI taxonomy): domain Eukaryota; kingdom Metazoa; phylum Arthropoda; class Insecta; order Orthoptera; family Trigonidiidae; genus Laupala; species Laupala kohalensis. Next base: position 1,128,696 of record NNCF01128137.1, on the reverse strand, counting down.
TCTATTTGCTACAACCATCCTCCCCCCCCCCACACACACACACACTTTTACTAATTGTATATTAGATTTTTCTGGATGTCTGTCTGCTTTAACTTTTCTGCTTTAATTTTCTCATTTTCTAAAAGATTTATCGACTCCTTCCCGAAGAGTTAGTGTTGAGATATCATGGGACATATATATGTCTCCTGCACATAAATATTTCGATTTTTTTCCAGCACCATTTATTGGTGTTCAAAGATTTTACAGTTTTATTTAAAAAAAAAATGAAAGAGCAATTCGGCGGAGCAAATCAAAAACAGGGGTTTTAAGTTGAGTCAAATAACGTGATTTTTTTCTGGTTTTTGTTTTCATACAATTATAAAGAAAACTCCATATTATTAATCGATTTAAAAAAATTTAAATTTTGTTACCCATGTTGACTTTATTCGTTAATTATTAATTCATAAAAACTTTTATCATAGATGACAACATTTTCAAGGAATATACAGCCATCATTTATAAAAATATATTATTCTGTTTCAAAGTATCATGTTAAGTTTATAATTGAGTAGGAAATCGTTAAATGAGCAAGAATAATAAAAACGTCAATAAAATTATGAAACTGGAAATAATTTTAGAATGTTGTATAACCCCCGAAAAAAGGTATTTTTCAAACTTAAATGATATTTTATATATATTTTATGTAAAATGCGGATTTAGGTTAACCTATTTTGTAATACATGTATGATCGATGATAATAAAAAATTTATTGTCAAAAAAGCAGTACAAACTGCGTATGACCACATGGAGAACAATAAACTAATTTACTCTCCGGAAGCAAGCAAGGGACCATCCCATCAATCCGATCAAGGGCCCTAAGGCAGAAGCAGATTCAAACAATTTTAGTAAAAATTCCTAGATAAGATAAAAAGTCAGCTGCGAGTTATAATAATAGAATATAATGACAATACGTTTGTAATTTAACGCAAAAAAATTACATGTTCAAATTATTACCGAACTCTATATTATTCTGAGTACAGTGTTTAAAAATCATATGAATTGAAATAACACTAAATTCACGATTTATTGTTACAATAAACACGCCCCTAGACAAAACCTAGAGAACCTGTATAAGAAATCCGCCTCTACCCGAAGGAAAACGGGAGAAAAAAACCAGGCGAGGATGGGGCTACAGAATTTATGTACACTACCGTGCAAAAGTTGAGTACACATAAAACTAAACAAATACGAGTCATAAGACAACACAATCGTGCAAGAAAATAGTGTTTGAAATTGTTATAAGTTATTTAAAAAGTACTACAGCAATGGCATGATAAAGTAAAAGACGGATTTAACTTTTATTAAAATCAATAAATTCTTTTACATTGTAGAAGCACTGGTCCCCGGATTTGAATAGAATCAGTTTCATAATATCTTTTATATTCTTGGACAGGGAATTATTAGAACGATTCCCGAATGATATGGTCCTTTTTGGCAAAGAGTGGTTGACACTCTAGGGCGATGAATATTATTCCTATTGCGAGTATTGTGTTCGTGAACGAGACTATTTCGTGTGAAGCAAGGGTGGCACTTCAATAATTCTGTCTTAACAAACACGATCGTTTCATAAATATAAATGCAGGGAAGTGTTAAGATATTTAATTCCTTGAATAAAGGTTTACAAGAGTTTCCGAGGTGAGATTAACAAATTATCCGAACTATCCTTTTCGGAATTATGAAAGTTTGAATACTCTGACCGGAATTGCCCCAGAAGGTAATGACGTAACGTAAATGGGAGTAAATGTTTGCTAAATATATGCAACGGGAAATATGTGGACTAACTACGTTAACTAAGATTCGGAATGTGTGACACAATTTGCTTAATTGGGAATTTAGATTGTCAACGTGACAATTCCATTTGAGGTTGTCTTGAATATGGAGACCTAAGAATTTTGTATTCGTAATATTTTTTAATTGTGTTCTGTTTAAAGAAAGAGAAACCTGGGGTAAAGATTTTCTGACACTATTGTGAAATGACATAGACACTGTTTTGTCAGTGTTTACAATGAGATGATTTGCATGGAATCAAGTCGAAAGATTGGAAAAACTTTTTGTGTGTTGACGAGTTTACATAGTAAAGTAGTGTCATCAGCAAAAAGAACAATTTTGCAATCTGATGTGGATGATGACATGTCGTTCACATACAATAAAAAGAGTATAGGACCGAGAATTGAACCTTGAGGTACTCTGCAAGTAAGTGGCTTTGTTTCTGAAAGAGAACGCTGAAGTATTTTATTTTTAGTATTGAATATTTCAACCTGTTGATATCTATCTTTTAAATAAAAAGTTAGCCATTGACGTGGAAGTCCACGAATGCCTAAGGAATGCAATTTGGAAAGGAGAATTCCGTGATCGATGATATCAAATGCTTTGGGTAAGTCAAGAAAAACACCCTGAGGATTTTCTCCACGGTCTAGAGATGTGGTAACATCGTTTAAGAAAGAAAATATGGCGCTTGTAGTGGAAAAAGATTTCCTAAAACCGTGTTGATCGTCAGAGAGAATGTTATTTTTTTATTAAAAAATCTAGAAGACGCTTATAGAACATTTTTTCTAGAATTTTTGAGACAGTGGGTAGTGGAGATATTGGTCGGTAATTTCCAATATTAAGTTCGTTTCCTTTCTTGTGTAAAGGTTTCACTTTTGCTCTCTTAAATATGTTAGGAAACACCCCTTCCGATAAAGAATTATTAAAAATATTTACGAGTGGATTTAATATAGCGTGGGACGAAAATTTAACAATAAACTCGGGTATATCATATATGCCTGTTGACAATTTGTTTTTTAATGAGCTGATGAGTCTCATGGCTTCATTGGCGTTAGTTTCGGATGTGAACATAGAACTGGGTACGTGGGTGAATATAATTGGAGGACATTGATTTGGATATATTGAGTTCGTTATTTTACCTACTTCTGAGAAGTAAGAATTAAACAAATTTGCGATGTCCTGAGGATTTGATACGATTTTGCCATCGTTGAATAGAGAAATATTTTCTTCGCGATTTTCAGAAGTTGACGCGTAATTTTTAACAGTATTCCACATGGCTTTCATCCTGTTGTTCGATTTTAGTACCTGCCTGTAGTTTTCCATTACTTTAGCTGCATAGACTAATTTTCGAAGAATAGTCTTATATTTGCGAATGTTTATTGAAACCTCAAATTACTGCTTGCCAATAGTTTACCTTTAAGCATAATAATATGTATAGTGTAATCTTTATTTTTCATAAACGTAGAAATTGAAAGTAGCTGGTCATATTGGATGAGTTAACCTGTCTCGAATTAAGGGTGCTTTTTTACATATTGTGGGGAGACATAACACATCATATAATATCGCCAAAGAACCTATCTTGTTAGACAATCTTCAAGAATAGTTTCTCATTAACCACAAAGAGAAATAGGACGTTAATGAATTACTTGGAAAAGATTGTTCAACAAAGACTTGAAACGCTTGTTCTAAAGAAATGTAGTAATTCTAACAGTGTTCTAGTTTCCTTGGTAACTCCTGTTTCACTCACACATAGCACTGTCTTGTACACTTCGTGCAACACTCACCTTAGGATGGTGGAACCGGTGAACAGAGAGGGTGGTTGGATCTACATCGGTGTTGAATTAACATTGGTGGCATGACTGTCTTAGTCTCTCTGTTTCTACGGAAAGGATCATCCATTGCAGGAGAAGGGTTCCATACCTCCCAGATGTACGAGCCAACAGTCTGAAACGGTCTTATGGGAATAAGGTCAAATCGTCACGTTGTATGCTTAACTGAACATTATCGTTAATAACTTGTAATTACTAAATAATTAATATATTGGTCATTAATGTGTGAAAATAATGTGTGGCTATATAGACGTGTAATTAAAATAAATGTGTTAGTTCTCACAAGAAAAGTGAGAACAGAATGATTTTGCTTGTGAGAAAGGCGTATAAAGGTTTATTTTCTGCCCGAAAGGGCTCAAACATTGGAGACTCAGAAAACGTTTTATCAAATTATTTTAAGCTTACTGTAGTGGAATGAATTTCACTACAGTTCAATTTCATTCCACTATAGTAAGGTTAAAATAATTTGATAAAACGTTTGCTGAGTCTCCAATGTTCACTCATCATCATTTCCCCCAATTCGCATGTCATTCTGGTCATCCTCATCATTAGGGGACCGTATGAAAACAGGCGGTGGTTGTGTGAAACGACCAGGACACAGAGGAGCCTCAACGCAGTGTCCCCCAAGCAGCAAATGCAGTTAGAAGTCCTCTACTCCAGAAGCAATTCTGACTCGATATCATCATCATCAGCTTACTGTAATTTAAGAATTGTTTGTTAGACAATGTTACTCTACGAGAGTAGCCCGGGCGGGCGTCGTTAGTCTTTTATGCAAATCTTGTTTTATTTCGTTTCAGATGAAATTTTTCACACTTGATCTCGATAGAGAGATTAAAATCACTGTGAACATCAGATTTCACTCCCATTCCCTAATTCAACCCCTTCGTATGGAATATTATGATGATTTGAAGTGATTTTGCTCTTTTTACTTTATAAAATAGGAAAATCATTATCTACATTGACGTTAAAGTCTTTCACTCGGCCCTAGGGATGACATAAGAAGTGCTTGATTTGTAAAAATAATCGAAAATGACTAATATTTGTGACTATAGGCCATGGTTTTGGAGGACTATACGATGAAAAGTGATCCACCCGATGACGTTTTAGAATACCACCTCATGGGGATAAGAAACACATTTCTAGTACAATAAACAGAGTAGGAGGGCGTTAAATTAAGCTTAGCTTGCAGGTTAAGTGTAAAAAACATTTATGCTTGTTAACAATAATTATCTCAAAGCGACCTGCCTCTAGAGACGGTAGTATCAAGCACAGACCGAGCGAATGCACAATCTTGTGGCGTGAGGCGGATGTACAATCTAAACATGTCCCACACATTCAATTATAGCAATATTAGGAGTCAATTCATTTCACATCGGAGTAAAAAGCTGCACTTTTGACTGCACATATATCTAGTTATTAGTGTCGTGCGTTTAAAGTCTTGCGCAGGGTCCAAATTACTATAACATTGATCAGGCTGAAGCCTAGCTTTTTGAAACGCAATAGACAGATATTTTTTATCTATTTAAGGTGCACCTAGAAATAATTTAGAATAAAATTAAATGTAAAACGGAATTGAATCAAGTTAATTAGAACCGAGAGGTGTGTCACAGGGCAGTGGCGGTTCTATGGGGGGTGGGGTTTAGGGGTCTATACCCCCCCCCTTCCATTTAACTTGAACTTTCAACAAATAATATTGAAGTTGATAAAATGTATATTTATCCTTTAATATATATTTGCCATTTTAAGCTGCAAATAAATTGGTTACTATGTAATGAATTGTTAATTATTTGATGAATTGATATACTATTCTTAAACACTAAATCGCTATAATAATTATAATATTTACAATAATATTTATAATATGTACAATAATATTTATAATAATATGTACAATAATATTTATAATAATATTTACAATAATGATTGAAATAATATTTATAAAATTTAGCCCCTCCTTGATAACGGTGTAGATCCGCCGCTGTCACAGGGCAATGTTGGCAAATGTCTGCGACAACGTAAGGCGGGTGAAAGAAATCGAGACGTTGCCACTTGCGGAGCTACGGGTATTCTAAAATTTTACATTCTCACGCACTACAGTGTTCGTCAAAATTGTTCGTTATTAAATTTGTAACTAGTAAAACATGACCTCGATGTTGACGAGCCCTAAAGCCCCACAAAAAAAAATATATATATATACTATGAGGTATAGACTTCGTATGCAAGCTTATTTAAAACCATTTGTTTCAAACCTCACATGTAAAATAAGTGTCGTTTAAAAAAGTTAAAATTAGAGAATTAGAAAAAAGTATAAAGTGCGTACTAGTGACGACATTTGCTGTTTTTTTAGCACAGATAACTGCGGTAGCAGATGGTTGCATTATTAATACTAGTTTCACAAATATCTCATTTATTAATTGCATTTATTTTAATCCGGAGATCCGTGAAACTTTGATGATTTAAGCATAAATTGCTTATCAAAAATCCTCCATTTTGCAGAAGTAAAAGTTCGCAAATTTTTCAAGATCGCGTACAAAAGATAGATATTGTAAAGCAGAGTCCAATTCTATGTACAGTTTTGAGAAACATTCAGTTCTCCGGAAAAATAGTAACAAATTCATCAAGTTTGTTATTATGAACGAGCATCTGCTCCAGAACAATGCTAAGAAAACGGAGAAACACGCCTTTTCTCATGCTTTCTGATATCTGGCAAATATGCAAACTTACACCTGTCATGATTGGCTACGTGCTGCGGGTGGTCGTATTGTCTCCGATCTTGCACAATATATCCACAGTAAACGTACCCCGACGCTATAGTGATATAAGTTGATGTTTAAATAGCTCTCAATTTATCAGTCTACCAGTAGGTCACATGATTGATGGTATCAAATTGGTCGGGCCCATAGCTGGGGGTGGCAGGACTTCAGGGGATTGAACTTTATTAATTAAATTATCAAAGCTTTGAAGTACCTAGGGGATTAAAGGACGTCCCATCCATGGTCTCCCATGGAATATGCGGTGGAGATATAGTTCTAAAGGATGCATGACATACAAATACATTCCGAATGTGACATTTGTTCATGGTAAAAGTAAATGGCCCTACCCGCCTCAGGTGCTCATGGAATTTCTGACTGGACATGGTTATTGTAAAAGCTATCTGTATAGAGGATAAATGATAAAACGTGTGTTTGTAATCAAGGCTGAAACACCTGAACATGTACTATGGGACAGAGATCTATATGTAAATCTTATATGAAGGTCTCTGTTATGGGACTGTCTCATATTTGCGCCGGAACGAGCCAGCTTTATATCAGGATACCGCAAGTTGGATATGTTGGTTATGGCGACGAAATGGAGTTTGACAGAAACCAAAGAGAGGTATGCTGCGTTCGTAGATTTTGTGGTAAAGATTGGTGGCATCAAAGAAAGTTACACATAGCACATGCCTGCTCGAGGATGGGCAGCGCCTTAAGCGGCAAAGAAGTGCAGCGGCTCAGACGCAATTGAGGCCTACAAGATGATTTGATCTCTGAATTGCTCAACTAAACAGACAGGGAGACAGTGAGAAAAAATCTATGTGCGACAGTTAATTAAATTTAAATCGATTCATTGGTAGATGGTGCTCTTTCAACAGACCCGTGAAGAAGACAAAGACTCAAAAGTTGTAGAAGATGTTGCAAATACAAACAGGAGAAACGAACAGAATATTTGTCTACGGATTAGGACAATATAGTTTTATTTGTAAAAAAACAGTTAAAAACTGGGTATGACTACGACGAGGATAATTTACTCTCCGGAAGCAAACAAGGGACCATCCCATAAATTCCGATTAAAGGACCCAAAGACAGTAAAGGATTAAACATTTCTGCGTCCCCCGAAGAAATTAACAAATATAGTTAGCTTCTGTCAAGGGCGTATGCAGGCTGGGGCAAGATGGGGCAGTTGCCCCGTCTTAAGAGTTAGGGCAGATACCTAATTTTCCATATGAAACATTTAGTAAAAGTAGTTGAAAATATTTGCAACTTATCCTCACATACTATTGTTTAAAAAGTGATTCTTTTAAATAAATAGAGTTTTGAATGGTAGTATGTATTATTGTATGGTATTCAATTCTTTTTGGTATGGGTTGAATTCAGAAATCTTCCCCACCTTACATTTTGAGCTGGATGCCCCCTTGGCTTCTGTTATATCAATGGGATATAATAAGGACAATAGTTAATAAATACGTACTGTTATCAATTCCTCGAATTATTCGAGAAATATTGCTAATTCGAGGAACAGTGAAAGAGTGAGCCAGCGTAACTAGATTGATGGAGTGTGTTAATATTTTGGAGTATTCGCGACCAACAACTGAGATGGAACGGAGAAAGATCGTCGTTAAGAAAGAAAATTAAATAACGTAGTTTGGATCACCCCACACGCTGAAAGGAAATAGAGCCGTCTGGGTAGAATTCCCATACGAAGAGTTATACATCGTCGTTTATTAGAGAAGCACCCCACGTAAAACAGAGAAAAACGTTTGGGTAGCGTTCTGGTACTGCGTATAGGTATAATCAAGGCTATGAGTGGATTGGTGAATCTTTTGGTAATTAAACCTCACAGGGAAAGATAGTTGGAAAGGAAAATGTAGGGCAGTTCGGGGAAAAATAGAATGACTATGAATACACATGGAGAATATACTAGGGTAGAAATAACAGTGATTAAGATTGGAAAAAGGTATTTAAGGGAACCAGATCCAAATTAAAGAGACAATTAGGCGAAGTAGTCAGGATTCAAGTTTCATTTTGAAAATTAATATTATCGGAACGGTTTTACGAAATTTATTCTCACAATTTAGAAGGCTCTAATTTCAAAAGTTGGTAGGGGCATTTGTCACGAAATATTAATTTCATCATTTTAAATTAAAATTATTACGCAATAAAATCATTAGATACATTTAAAAAAGGTGCCGTTGACCGAAGTGGCTCAGTGTTGGAGAGGCGAGCGCTACACATCGACAAAGGGTGCGGTAGCCGCCTTTGAAAAATCGAAAGACCGGCACTTTTCAAAAGTACTTTGAATAAAGTAATAAAAATCTCCTTCAAGGGAGAAGGTTCTGCGCAGTAGCCCGCGCGAAACCGGATGATAAAGAAATGACAAACAAAATGGGAAACAAGTCAAAATTAACCAGAGATCATTTTGAAAAGATTTAACAAAGGCGTGGGTGAAGAAGCATTGAAATTCTATGGAGCAGTTTTTGGCAGCACTCAGAGATGGAAAATGGGTCATAAAAATTGGGACGTTAAAGAGGCTGAGGACCCATTAGAATCAAAGCGGATCGACGCGACATTGGACAAGAGAGTAAGAAACTTCAGCCGACGCAGAAAACGAACAGACGTGAGTGACAGAGCGTGGTGGCCACCAGGGGACATGCTAACATGTTCAAACAAGAAGGGCCGCGAGTTCTTTAGCAAGCGGCCAACTGTCACTTGACATGGGAAAAGAAGCGGCGCAAATACAAGGACAATGGGAGATCCGGGTCGTGGAACGCGAGGAACCCTCAAGGGGCGGGGGACCTCGTGATCACGCCGTGGCGTCGTCAAAACGTTACCAGGTGTTGTTAAAATAGGGCATTGCGATTAACCGAGGACGTGCAGACGTCACGGGCACAGAGCCGATTAAAATGACTCCACGTGGAGTAGACGAAACGCGATAATTGGCTTAAGAGACCACGTGACGTGAGAATGGGCTTGACTGTCTCTTCAAAATTTTGGGAAATAGAGGGGATGGGGGTTACTTAATGAGGTGTGCAGAAGCGCTCGAGAGATCAGAGAGATGATCATAATGATCTGAGAGACAGATGTCGAACTTACTTACTGAGCGAAAACATTGTATTTTGCGAGATTTATCTTACATGTTACGTGTTACTTAGCTTGAATCATCCGAGTGACCTTAGATAGAAACGATCATAAGTGATCTCACAATTGAGTAAGTTATCACTTCGTAACAATTTCTCACGAGTGCGAGATATATCAATCACTTCCTTCTCATTGATTTTCAGTCTTCGGAAATTATTAACTTCCGACATCGAGATCATTCCGATATTTTCGATGACGAGTAACTCAACATCGCATCAGATGGCTGACAAACCATCAAGTCGGTAATTAGTTGTGGTCTTGGAAAAGTATCTCGTTATATGTCGGGGGGTAATCCGGAAGTTGGTGAATCGGACAAAACGGCCAAGAACTCTTATTAGGCCGCGAGATCACTGCGAGGTGATTGGTAACAACCGTAAATGGGTCTACGAGGGGTGGCTTCTACCGATCAGCTGCGAAGGCGAGGACGGTCGTGGCGGTGGGCAGCTCAGAGGTCATCGAACCCGAAAACCATCCGGCACGCCAACCCAGTTTCGTGAAGGGTAGCTTACCTATTATCGTATGTCAATGACTAGGGTAACTTAGCATGGCTGGCTGGCTGCGTCCAGCTCCTGGTATATGCGAGCAGTGCGTCATGAAACATGAGTACGCGTGTGCGCCATTACTTTGAACTTTCAATGGAAGACAGTAATGTCTCAGAAAATAACCAGGACAAATAAACTTTGTTTGCCAAGAGATCAATGTGTAATTAGATGAAAATATGTTGGAGACTCATTAATACACCCACATCAGTCAAAAGATTGTAAAAATATGAAGCGTGTGAATTTTGGGGAAGTGATAAAACGGTTTGGAGCATGTGTATATTAGTAATGTTAGTTATATGAAGTGTAGTAGGTAGTCAAATAAAACCAACGTGGGGAAATTGGCGATCCCCAACGTTCCAAATAAAACCAGTTTTATTTGGAACTGTGAGTATTTGATACCTTCGGTGTTCTTTTTTATAAATGGACAGAACCCCGTCCGTCATGAAATCCATCCATTAGGATTTTGATTGAATTGCTTAGGGGGCCGTGTGATTAATGGTTACCACTTCAACAATCTTGTTTAAGGTACAATTGATGTACCCAACGGGGAGCTCTTAATTAATTGTGTGAAGTACCATTTAATTTCATTTTCGAGAGATTATAAAATCAGAAGTCTAGACCAACAATACCACTAAGTCTAATCTTATTACATTGCAATCGGTTTTCCCTACGGGGGTCAGATTAATTAAGTTGTCTAGTATACCAGAACATCATTTAAATGTTACAATTGGCTTCCCCAACGAGAGGCTTAGCTTACCAAAACACCCTGGTTCATTTAAATATATTACATATTACAATTGGCGATTCCCGACGTGGGGCTTCGATCAATGAAATGGGTGCTTAACCAAGTATTCTATATCATTTAATTGGATGAACTAAATGTGTAGTCTATACCACAAAGCATATATA
>NNCF01128137.1:1103194-1117620 GCA_002313205.1 Laupala kohalensis | reverse complement strand
GAGTTTTCAGGAATCGGAATACAATTTGGAATAGAGTCAAAAAATTGGAACCCAGATCGGAATCGAAAAAAATCCTTCACTTTCAGTACTAAGTTTTACACAGATTATCTTCATGAAAAGAACAAACACTCCACACTCAGTGAGACAGTCCTGTTGGCGGAATATGATTGCCATTATCTTTCTGCGAACATGATAGCTATGCAGTACCTTTCCCTTTCCACATGTGGGCAACTTCTCTTATGATCCAACCACGGCGCCGTGAAGTCAACAGCTGCTTAGGGTTATTTTAAAAGGTAATAGCAATTTTAGAAGGTAATAATTTATAACTACAAGTCATTATCATTGTGAATTAGTAAGGAACAAGTTATATTGCACTAATACAAAAAATTCACCAAAATTGATCAGTCAAGACAATTTTCCCAGGTGGAAAAGTAAAGTTTGTTTTAAATTCAGTAAATGACTTAAATCTTTATTTAACAAGGGATGGATGATTTTAACTTTTTTATTACTCCATTCCAAGATGACACAGGTGGGACATGAAACACACAAAAATGACCTGCAAACCGATTCCAAACCAATAGTTTAATAGATTTTATCTTTCTTTAATAACAATTTTCTAAAAAAATGAAAATTTGCTCTTCTTTCAAATTGTAGAATGACATTGTCTATTGCCTGGGATAAAACAACAAAGCCAACATATAACAATCAATATATATCTTTATATTGATCTGCAAGTATCATATTTGTTTAACTATTATTTATTATGGGTTTTTCTTCTTCAGGACAGTAAAATTCAACTTTCATAGATCCAAAAATTATTTTTTTTTTTAAATCTTCATTACACAACATGCAAGTGAAATATGTGAACAAAAAATTATATTTCCTTGGTTTTATACAAACAATGGATTCTGTTGTTATATTCAGCACCAACTGGAAGACAATTTTATAAAATATGACGCACACATGAAAGAAATATGAAATATAAGATAAGTGTAAATTACAATGAATTTCATATTTCATCATCTCCAAATTTCTTAAAATTAATAAAGACAAAAAAATACTCCAAGAAAAGGTAGAAAAAATTTCTTAAATGCATTAAATGGAAATTATGATACTTTATATCTTAATCCATAAATCTTAAACACATGTAAATAATAAGTCAAGGAAAGTGGTGGTTTTCAGAAAATAAATTCAACTCAATCAGAAGTTATATTCTTATTGAATTTACATATAACAAGAATACAACTGTTTAAAAAAACTTAACAGAGTAAGTACAAAAGTTTTGACATAATTCATGGAGTAAAAGAACTCAATAAAACTGTACAAACTAAAAATGAACTCATCATTCACATAATTGTTTCCTCTACTATAACAGCTTGGTGGAATGATGCAATGATTAACTTAATCAATAGGAGTCAAGAATACTTCAGCTGTTTACAATAAATCGCATAACCAATTACAACTCATTAAAACAAAAACACAACTCAAGTTACAAATTACCAAACATGTAAGTTTTGCCTTTAAAAAGTAAATAAGTATGCATATTTGACATAACTTTGGTTTAGCTAATATAAATAAAATCATTACATTATAATAAATATTTTTATACATATTTACAATGCACCAAGAAAGTAACAATTGCAATTATCCTTTAGAATAAGAAAATCAATCTCCATGTTCATGTTGCGCTTCAGCTTCATGCCACGTGTTCTGGACAGCTTCACTAATCCAATGCCACCACGATGACTTACTAAACAAATATAAACCACACACTAACATGAATGCCCAGGAGAGGATCAAGCAATAATCTGTCTCTTTGGTTGGCACACTAGACACAGGTCCACCAAAATCAGCAGATGTAACATACAGCTTGTCATGTGGTTGCAAACCTGTAGGAAGAAAAAAAAAACAAGTCATGTGAAAAATTAAGAAAACAGTTAAAATTGATTTTAGTGATGTAGCAAAAAGGAGTGGATTTTTTAAGGAGTCCTAACCTTCCCAACATATTATAAAATATCTCTGCCCATCTGTTGGTACACTATCACTTACAAATCACATTACATGATTTTTTTTAAATCCATAGATGTGTTCTCTGACAAGGTTGTAGTACATATTTTGTTATGTTAGGTATCATAAGTAATAAACTGTGAATCAAGTCAGAATAAATCTATCTTCTTAGAGATACACATATATATGCATGTGCTGTACTTAGAGATATGTGACAACAATTTTAGGCAATATTGTACACCTCAATTAGATCGCCAAATGTCCATGGCAGCATTATGTCTACCTACAAATGGTGACCCCAAAAATCGAAAAGGTATTAAAATTTGATGTCTTAACATCTTCAACATAAGTGTGTTTTGGGTAGGAAAGAGAAAATTCTGATCAAATTAAATGGGTTCTTTGTTTTATTCTCTTCACAAAGATATATATGTTTATAAATAGTATTACAACAATTAAATACAATAAGATAAATAACTAATTTCAGAGAAAAAAAGAGAACAAATTGGATCTTGGTATTTTGACATTATGAAAGAGATTTTTAGGAAATATCTGAATGAAAAAAATCCAGCATATGAATGAAAGACTTCATCATATTAGCTTACCGAATCCCACCTAGAAGGTTGAATTCATGAAGTTACCCCAACTTCTTTTTTGAGCTGATTCTCCAAGAGATATATTTGGATGAATAGTTTAGAATTGAAAGCACATTGGTGAAATTCCACTGCCACAGTGTGCCTTACACACACCAGAGAATACCTCAAGGCAAATTTTAAAGCGTGTTGAAGAGCATCCACGCTGTGATGTGCCTTAGGCACACCAGAGAATACCTCAAGACAAGTCTATGAGCGAGAGAGCAATGGAGGAAAAAATAAACTTTTTTTTTCAAGAATAGTTACCACAAAAACTCTCAATTCTTGTTGTCCAAATTCAGCCATCAGCCCTAACACCCAAGGGGTTGATTTGTAAAAATGATTGAAAGATCAAAATCAGTGTAAAATCCAGTTTTTGTGCCAATGAAATGAATAGTGACACTCTTGATGCCTTTTCTGTATCCACTCAACTTTCCTACAGACAGAGCAGGAGGGAAGTGAGATGTAAAAGCAATCATAAATCACCAATATTAATGTTGAGTCTAGTTTTTGTGGTTGCTGAGAAGTATGCTCATACTTTTTAAGAGCAAATTCTTCCATGTAAATACAAGGTAGATATGATACAGATGCACCCTTATGAGTGGGGTCACTAGGTTTGTTGGCAACTGAATTGGGCTTTAGGGTAAATTCATTTCATTCCCCTACACCAAACTGGGTTCATTCAGCTAGTTCTATTGAATATTTATTTATTTATTTAAACTAGGTGTATAGGGAAACATTTTATTTAAGGGAAATTCATTACATAAAATATGCAAGAGGTTTATTTTTTAAAAACCTGTGTGCAGACCTAGTTAAACTTAAAAACTAAAATATGACTTAATACTAAAATTACAAATATAAAACATGTTTATATAATACATTGATAGAGGATACTTATATTATCAGACCTTTTTTTTCTATGAATTGGAGATTAACTACTTTTTGTGTATTTTTTCTCATCCAGTCTTAATTTTCTTTTGATGTATATTTTTTACCATGATCTATTGTTTTCAGACTTGTATCAAATATGTTAAAAATGTTCACTGCCATGATTTCACTACTTTTTAATTTTAAAGATTTGTTTATTATTGGTAGAACTAATTTATTTCTTGTATTTTTATTGGATTCTTTAAATTTTGTTGTCAAGTTGGGATACTTTTGAAGAATCGTCTCCAGAATAAAACATTCTTTGAGTGATAAAGCTGATTTTATGTTGTTTTTTTTACAAATAATTTTTACAAGTCTATTCTGAACTCTCTGCAAACAAGACAAAGTATTACTATATGCTCCTCCTCAACCAGTGATGCCATAAGTTCTAATGCTATGGAAAAATGGTTATGAGTGAACATACATAAATTTCGACTTTTTGTATATCAGATAAATTAAATACTTTGATTTTTTAATTATGCTTTCAACGTGAATATTCCACTTTATCTATTAACAAACCTAAATATTCACAATGTTCAGCTCTCTGTAGAGATTGGTTATTAATAGATATATTTATAATATTCAGTACACTATCAAGGTAAGATCCAAAAGTTATATAGACTGTTTTCTGTACATTAAGGGATAGTTCATTTAATCTTAGCCATTTGTGTACAATATTTAGATATCTATTCATTTTAACTCTCGCTAATTCCCAAAATGCAGCAGTAACTAATATGACTGTCGTCAGCATAATATTTAAAAGATCATTATATATATATTAGGAATAAAAGCAGACCTAGTATATTTCCTTGAGGAACATCAGTATTCAGCAACGAAAAAAGCTAACCTTGGTCGATACAACTTGCAGCAAATAAATTGTAAGCAATTTCACTTATTATGAAGACTAAGAAGTATTACTGAAGTAATATGAACTGCATGGTTAAAAGGTCTCAATTTCCATTTGCCAAATACAAAAAGCTCAAATATCAAATAAAATAATACTCAAGTATAAACAATAGGTGTGAAAGCAATTCTTTAGTTTTATCAGGTTTTCAATCCATTCACTACTTATAAAAGGATAACTCTATGTATAATTTAAAAGAATGGAGTTAGTTGTATCATTTAAAAGACAACAAAATTCTTAATATTGTACTTGGTAATTGTGGATCTTTAGCAACATTATCAAAGCATGATAAATTAAATGGCGTTTCTATGTTGCTCATTGTTTTATTCGTAGAAAGCTTTTTCGGCTGCATAGCAACCATCGTCAGTAACATACACTGAAAAATATAAATGTACAAAAAATACAATAATAATAAAATAATAATAATAACAAAAAAATATATAAAATAAAAATAATAATTATTGTATTTTTTGTACATTTATATTTTTCAGTGTATGTTACTGACGATGGTTGCTATGCAGCCGAAAAAGCTTTCTACGAATAAAACAATGAGCAACATAGAAACGCCATTTTATTTATCATGCTTTAATATTGTACAAAAATTACAGTGGTTGACATTGGAATACTGTCTGTTTATTAAATATTTAAAAGGAGCGCTCTTCTAAATCACTTATAGGATAACACAAAAACAAAACAAGCTATACAACAGCTGTTTTATAAACATTTGTGTCACATAAACAAGTCAGTGTAGGAGAAAGATAGAAATGGCTTGCATTAGAAAATAATATTTTAGGGTTTTAAATAGAATCATTTTGTAATATGAATTATTAAATTTTATCAAGTTCATAAAATTAAAATCATATGTTAATATTTCTGAATGATAAAACCACATCAATATTACTGATAATATAAATTGATTCTTACACATAAACAAAACACACAAAATGAAAAAGGCAGTTAAATCAACAATCATTAATTTTATCTTGTTTTTTTTTAATATACACTTTTTTCTTTATAGACAGCAGTCTAAATAGTTTGCAAATGAATCACTTAATTACCATAGCTTTGAACACAATGTTTGGTTGATACTGTAATAATTTCAGTACTGCATTATGTTAAATTACTGTTTCTGTAGTTCTGAAAACCTTTATTCCAAGTGCAGAGCAAGTGTTAAGAATATTGATTGAACACAAGATCATTCAAAAATAAAGATGAGAGTAGATTTATACTAGATGAGATGTGAACAAAAGTTCATTCGTGATGACAAAGCTAATTGATGTGTCTGTTATCAGTATTGGTGAGTAAGGAAACTGCAGAAGACCACAACAAGTTTATATTGGTTCATCGGAAGATGTTTGCAAGTTTCTCCTGTCATTCCTTATGGTAAAACATTATCCCAAAAGAATATTTGGAGTATTGTCATCTGATATATTGATCATTGAATATTGAGTATGTTTTTCAATGAGTCATTTTTTTTTCTTTCTACTTTTTAACAACATGTATCATTTACTTTCTCTAGTACTTAGACAGTTTTGCCTAGTATACCTAGATTGGACTCGGAAAATATCCTTTACTTTTTGCATATTCATTCAACAGAATGTAATTTTGTACTAAATCTGTATTAAATTCATGTCAGCTCAGAAAGTAAGGGCAGTTAATGCCTTGTTTCTATGTGACAGAGCAAATAGTAAACTTCTTGTCAGCTGAAATGGTAGAGCAACTGTCTGAGAAATTCTAAGATCCATCTATTTTTTCACACACACTTTTACTAACTATCAATATGGAGCATTCAGGGAATCTTATCCCATCTTCAGAGCATGAGTGGATCTCAGTAAATTGAACAACCTGGTGATGGCTGGATGAATTTCACGATCTCTATCCCACCTTCCAAGTTTAACAATCGGGACCACAATTTTTGGAAGTAAATAATTGCTTGAAGTATTATCTGTTGACATATCTGTTTAAATAATTTTGCCTCATCTTGAAGTTTTTCATATCAAAAATGAGTTCCTACAACTGAATTTTTCTTTGTTTAAATTTGATATTTCTAAAAAGTAATTCTTTCACCACTCAGTTGTCTGAACAGTGGAGTTTGAGTCATACAAAACCAAACATGAGGGTAATGTCTCCCAAGAGCATGCTGCCAACCAAGAGGTAAAGTTTAGTGACATAGAGAATAAAAATATAATCTAGGACAATTAATATGAAGACTTCACTGTTTGGAAATCTATAAGAATAACAGTATGTATAATATAAGTATATTTGTTTCACTGCATCCCCTACAACCAGACATTTTCACTTCTTTTCAAGAGTATTATGACAGGAGAAAATGGAGAAAAAACAAAAACAAACTTGTAGTATTTTTTTTTTGTGGGGCTTTAGGGCTCGTCGACATTGAGGTCATTAGAGCCCTAAAATTCTGTGCAGGAAGGGAAAATGCAGTTACGCACTGAGGAGTTACACTTGACTCTCCCTGCATGTGGGACTCGCCGAATGACCATACCCACTAAAAACCCTCCTGAATTACAATATATCAAAATATACATCAAAACATTGAGGACAAAAAAATGAGGAAAATGAAAGATACCCTAGCCCTAATAGTGTCAGGATTGAAAAGAACAAGAGGTGACCAAGGGAGGCCAGGAAAGTGTAAGGAAGGAGCCTAGCACAAGTAAGTGGAAGTAATGCCAGACTCAGCTCGGGGCCCCGTTAATGCAAAACACGTACTTACTAATTGTAAGTCCCCTGAGGGGTCTACTTCTCTCATCTTCAATATTAGCTACATCAAAAACAATGAAGAAAAAAAATTTCTTCCTACACATTATAAGTGTTCTTTTCTTTTCTTTTTTTGTGGGGCTTTAGAGTTCATCAACATCGAGCCCTCAAGCCCAACAAAAAAAAAAAGTGTTCACATGAAATATAATATGCAAATATATTGATATATTGATCATTTAAGTGACACTCATTTAAATTGTAAGGTAATTGATAGTGGCTTCACTATCAAGATATTACTTAAAACAAATGTTAATTTGCAAAATTATTTACCTTCATATACTCTTAATAATCAGTTAAGATTATGTATATGATGTACTGAATTTCACAAATATCTGATATACAATGGGTTAAACAAGTAAAATTTTGTCTACATCATAATTGTTTTTTGTACTAAATTACAATAGGAAGAAAAAGTTTCAAAGAAAATGATGTAGTAACCCCTTAAATTCTTTGGCTGTTCAAGCATACTTTACTTAATGGGAAAGTAAAATAAAAGAGTACCTGAGTATTTTGTGACAAATTTAGCGAATGCTTCCAAATTGTATTCAGAATCATTAAATTTGGCAGCAGGTCTTCCATTGTGAAAAAGCATTAGAGTGGGAACGCCAACAATACCATATTGTGTATTAAAGCTGTAAAATATACACAGAACGATTATGATGAATATAAAAAATATAGAGATACAAGAAGAAGAGTACTTTAACTAGTCACCAAGTTCCCCATCACATATCACATTTGACAATGCAAAATATTAACAGCATACTGTCTTGTTATTGATGCTGCATCTCTAACTACTCAAAAATTAATTTTGGTACAATGTTACTATATCCACAAATTTTATAAAATTTACTATGTCCATAAATAAAGATGAAAGTATGTATATATGTCATAAAATTTTATAGAAAGTTAGTTTCCTTGTCAGGTGCTATAATGAATACATTAGTAAGACATTCACGAGTCATTATATTCATATAATTATTGATGTTCAAAGAATATTTAGTTAGATAATATAAATGATATGAGATGTATAAACAAGATATTAAAATAAACAGAAATCTGTAGCCTTGTCAACAAATAAAACAAACACATTCACATGTGAATACCAACCTATGATGTTTCATGGCATCCACAGCTGCTAGCTTAATGTCAGGAAATGCTCGAGGCAGAGCATTAAAATGTGGAGCAGCCATACTACTGAAGGGACAATAGCGAGCATAAAACAAAACTAAAGTACAATCAGCAATAGTACGGCGGTCAGTTACATTTGACTCTGTCACCAAAATGTTAATGAGTCGAGTAGAATTCACAAGCTAGCGGGGGAGAAAAGCGTAATATTAACTTCATCATGTATGATTTTAATATAATTTTTTATAAAAGGAATATTATCCTAATTATCACCTCTACAGGCATTCCACCATTTTCTTTACCAGTGCTGCAAGCAATAACACTGGTTGTATTACTTTTTTCTTCAGCTGTTTGCGATTTGTTTGTTGCATTTTTTAGAGTGTCATTGACTGTGAATTCCTCAATTTTCCCAAATGTTTGTTCCACACTCATGCTGTGGGGACACACTTCTTTTGGAGATTCATTGATTTCTGAGACCTATGAAACCATATACAAATAAATAAATATAACACAAAATCTATCTCCACTGACACAGATAAACATACCAGACGTTCTTTTAATGAAGAGGTGTCTTCAACTGTTTGGTGTGACAGTGCATCATTTTCCGAACTATCGTCAGTCACATTGCTTAAAGACTCCTCCAACAAAATATTAGGTTCATCTCCTTGAGCAATTACTTCACACCCAAGTAACAAAACTAAAAACAAAATTACATTAATACTTATAGAAGGTTGTCAAATCATACTGATTTAATGCATATAAGTAGTTCACCAGCTGCTATTAATAAACAGATGTAACAAACTGGCAACCTCATCTTCAACGTAAAATGTAGAAACAATTCATATCACTCTGAATTTAAAATGAGCATGAGAAGGCATATGCCAAGAATTCAGAGAAAATTCACGTCACTCGAAGGTAGAATGCTACACCTAATTCACAATCACACATCACAACAATTTGAAATAAAAACGAGGTAAAAAATAATTCATGAAAGGTAATATATTTATTCCAACAAAATGCTTCAACTAAACATCATCAGGTTAACGTAGTGTTTCTGGTTAGATTTTGCGCACATCGATGCTTCCACTGTCGAGTCTGTAGTCATTTGTTGGCGAAATTTGTCGGCTCGAAGTCACTCTCGATCGACCAACCTATCGAGACATTCGAGAACCCTGAGTCCCCTCCGCCCACTAGTAGGAGTCCTAAATTTAATCCACCTTCCAACTAGTCCTAAATTTTTGAAGTCCTAAAATATCTATCCTCTATCAGACGAACCCCTTGTAAAAATACCACATATTAAAATAAAAATTAAACTAAAAAATACAGACATTTTAACATGATAAATTATTTAATTTTTGAAACGGATGAATAATTAAAAAGTCTTGCCGTGTACAGATCTATAGAGGCCACTGAATAAGGTGCAAGCGTGGAATACGGGTCAAGAGGTCACCACATGTTGTTTTTTTTCAATTCACAGAAAGACTCGTCGCTTTCGCGCAAACTAATAAGTAGCAATAGATAGATACCTGCCTCTCTATTTCACGGCAGTTCTAGAGAACTGAGTTCCATTGAACCGCCTTGAACTTTGGCACTGAAGACTCATTCTTCGATATCCATTTTCCCAACCCTCCCGTATCGCGAATCGAAAAAACAAATGTACAAGATTTTTGTATAGACTTTGCACAACTTCATACAGACTTCGTAAAATTTTGTACAAGTCGCGGTCATTAGTCAAAAATATCTGGTAAAATATCACTAATCACTAATTTAAAAAAAATTGAACACTGCTATCTTATTCTGCGATTTTTTTACATCAGGAAAACATTGTTAACCTATTGTTTTAAACAAATAAGAATGAAAATGTCGCCAGCTCCCACAAAACGGATTCAAAAACTGAACAATGCTAGCTTATTCTTTGAATATTGTACAGCTTTGAACAACAATCGAAAGTGTTGTCTATGTTCGTATTGTTGAGAGCAATTCCAGAAAGACTAATATTTGCAGCACAGCGTTTATTTTCAACTGTCCACCACACTTTTCCTGAAATAATTTTTGTTCATGTCGTTAACATGGACAAATATATTTGCCAAACTTGAGATAAAGCTTTTACTGTAAAGAGAAATTTATTGAGACATCTCAAACACATGCATAAAAAGATGGAAGTTGAGCGACATAAGTGCAAAATGTGTTAGTTTAATAAATAAATTTATTGTCAAAAAACAGTACAGACTGCGTATGACCACGTGGAGGACAATAAACTAATTTACTCTCCGGAAGCAAGCAAGGGATCATCCCATCAATTCCGATCAAGGGCCCTAAGGCTAGGTAATTTTGAAAGATAAAACTGTCCTCTAAGTGAACCCAGAAATGATTCAATCTAATTGTGAAATGCGTGTTTACAAGTTAGAAAAAAGGAGTGGGGAAATCCCACATTACAAAGTAGATCACGACACAATTCTGTATAAACATGAAGTACATCACTTAAAAATTAATTGTCGACTTTCCATCAGACGAGTGCTAAGAAGCTGGCGGAATAGCGTTGTCAGCTCTTCAAATGAGAATTATCATACAAGCATTCCTAATTTATCGTATTTTGGTGGCAATTATCGAACATCCTATTTTCACATAGCATTACTTAAGTTTTATTTATCAATGTTTTAATTAACCGTATTTACTGCGCTGGCTTCGAGGAATTATTTTTCTGTTTATGCAGTGTTACTACGAAAGAACACAGTTGAATAACAGATCAGCATTGGTATGCTTTTCGCACAACCGAATACTTTTCTTCAAGCAATATAAATGAACGAATGGTTTCAGTTCTGACACATAACTGATTGGCAATACGCTAAGTTCAATACCGCTATAAAGTTTGAGTTTTAATTGATAAAAGGTTTATCTTACTAAAATGTATATTATTACTATTATAGAAATATTTATAGTAACTTACTACTTAACACTAACATTGTTCCAAAATATTATATAACCAATTTTAATTATGTTTTCGTTTAAAAAATAAACTGCAAATTTAACATGTTTTTTTAAAACTCATTCCCTTACGTTCTAAAAGTAAAAAAATATGAAACTTGTAAGGAAAGAAGGCACATTTCCGTCACCTTCAAACGCATGTTAAGGGTATAGTTTTGAAAAAAAAATCAATAAATGGTACAGAAAACATTAATGGAAACAGGGGTAATAAGATACATTTTAACTTGTAATTCTATTAATGTCTAAGAATCCGAAAAAAGGCAATGAGGAATCTAAGACCTCTTTACATTACATAAAAATTCTTTAATTTTTCTTAGTATCCCATTCGTATCTTCTTACCCCATTCTCCGGTAAGTACAACATTCATTTAAATTTAGTAAATAGAGATAAAAACATCCACTTCTTATAGTGGGGAGGCATGCAAAAATACAACAAAATATTACTCTTTCACATATAATTGATTACTTGTGTAATTAAATTTGAACCTCGCAAATTGCATAATATTGAAGAAAATACGTTAAAGAATAAAATAGAGATGGATGCTCACCGATCCGTAGTATCATTCCATGCTGTTGTTTCCATCGGGTAATTCCATTCTATTAACATTTTCCGATATAACTTTCTAAAAACACGCAACTTTTTACGAAAACTTGAGGAAATTTCTAGCAGGATCCCGTATCTTTAAATTTCCCGAGCTATCAGAGACCGAAATATATCGTCGAGTCTTGACAATTTCTATAAATGGAATCAAACACCAACAAACTCGCCTCATTTACGCAGAGCACATTGTTAGATGAGATGACATTATCGATGATTTGATAAGGCGTAAACTGCATAACAAATGGGGTTTTCCAGTTACACCAACTGCCGACTGTAGTCAACTTTACGTGCATTCCATTCATGAAAAAAGTTGACTAATCAACTTAGCTTGACTTCCCTGAGGGGGAGAATTGAGCGTAGTCAAAAAAGTATCACAAAGACACGGAAGAATCGAGCTGGGCTGAGGATGAGTGTTGAGTCCAGTCAAAAGATTCGAATTAGAAGAAACATTGTTTACTAAGTATTTTGTAACCGTTTACCTCACAAAAACATTTCAGTAACCCAAGACGCATGCGCGAATCCAGAAGTCGACTTCTGCACCACTTTTGCATTCCATTCGCGATTCCGTTTTCTGGTTGTGATTAGAAAACCCTGAAAGTGTTTAAGATGCAAAACAAATCTGACAATATACTCTGCGTAAATGTAGCGGAGTTGGTGTTTGATATAATATTCAATTTTGAAAAAAATATCCATGTCCTTTGTCTTTTTAATCGTGGACAAGCTCTTCAGTGAAATTATCGTACAAAGACAAATCGTACATCGTACTCATGACTAAATTATTGTACAAAACGATAATTATCGTACATCAAACAAATCGTAACAAATTTCCAACAGGCGTAGATGATATACCTGAGTTTATTGTTACATTTTCGTCCCACGTTATATTAAATCCACTCATAGTTCTTTATCGGAAGGGGTGTTTCCTAAAATATTTAAGAGAGCAAAAGTGAAACCTTTACACAAGAAAGGAAACGAACTTAATATTGGAAATTACCGAACAAAATATCTCTACTACCCACTTTCTCAAAAATCCTAGAAAAATTGTTCTATAAGCGTCTTCTAGATTTTTTAATCAAATAATAATCTTCTCTCTGACGCTCAACACTGTTTTAGGAAATCCTTTTCCACTACAAGCGCCATATTTTCTTTCATAAACGATGTTACCACATCTCTAGACCGTGGAGAAAATCCTCAGGGTGTTTTTCTTGACTTATCCAAAGCATTCGATGTCATCGATCACGGAATTCTCCTTTCCAAATTGCATTCTTTAGGCATTCGTGGACTTCCACATCAATGGCTAACTTCTTATTTAAAATATAGATATCAACAGGTAGAAATGTCCTATACTAAAAATATAATACTTTAGCGTTGTCTTTCAAAAAGAAAGCANTTGTCTTTCAGAAACAAAGCCACTTACTTGCGGAGTACCCCAAGGATCAATTCTCGACCCTATACTCTTTTTATTGTATGTGAACGACATGTCATCATCCACATCAGATTGCAAAATTGCTCTGTTTGCTGATGACACTAATTTACTATGTAAACACGCCAATGCTCAAAAAGTTTTGTCTAACCTTTCGACTTGGTTCCATGCAAATCGTCTCATTGTAAACACTGACAAAACAGTGTCTATGTCATTTCACAATAGTGTCAGAAAATCTTTACCCCAGGTTTCTCTTTCTTTAAACAGAACACAATTAAAAAATATTACGAATACAAAATTCTAAGGTCTCCATATTCAAGACAACCTCAAATGGAATTGTCACGTTGACAATCCTAATTCCCAATTAAGCAAATTGTGTTACGCAGTCCGAAACTTAGTTAACGCAGTTAGTCCACGTATTTCCCGTTGCGTTTATTTTGCAAACGTGTACTCCCATGTACGTTACGGCATTACCTTCTGGGGTAATTCCGGTCAGAGTATTCAAACTTTCAGAATTCAGAAGAGGATAGTTCGGATAATTTGTAAATCTCACCCCCGAAACTCTTGTAAACCTTTATTCAAGGAATTAAATATCTTAACACTTCCCTGCATTTATATTTATGAAACAGTCGTGTTTGTTAAGACCGAATTACTGAAGTGCCACCCTTTCTTTATACGAAACAGTCTCGTTCACGAACACTATACACGCAATAGTAGTAATATTCATCGCCCTAGAGTGTCAACCACTCTTTGCCAAAAAGGACCGTATCATTCGGGAATCGTTCTATATAATTCCCTGCCCAAGAATATAAAAGACATTATGAAATTGAATATCTTCAAATCCGCGGTCAAAAACTACCTCCTGCACCAGTGCTTCTACACTGTAAAAGAATTTGTTGATTTGAATAAAAATTAAATCCGTCTTGTACTTTATCATGCAATTGCTGTAGTACATTTTAAATAACTTATAACAATTTCAAACACTATTTTCTTGCATGATTGTATTGCCGTATGGCTCATATTAATTTAGTTTTATGTGTACTCAACTTTG